>JAVJIF010009225.1:0-151013 GCA_038442645.1 Agave tequilana | reverse complement strand
TATGATATGACAATAAGATGCAATGCTCAAATGTAAGAGAGAGAGAGTTAGAGAAATTGAATCAAACGCAAACCCGAGATATGTTTTGAGGTTTGAGCACACAGCTCTACGTCCCCGCCTTCACACAGAAGGATTTCCACTAACTCGTCCACACAAGACTTTCCACACAGGGAACCTTCACTGAGGATTTGAGTAAATACAACCAGGAGTACACAACTCCTCTCTCCAACAAATACAACCTCTCACTTAGAGGCAAGGCACAAAACAAATCACCTCTACACTTAGAGGGATAGGCACAAAGCCACTCAAACAACAATCACCTCACACTGAGGGATTCTAACACAATCTCCACCTCTTACTAGAGGGAGCCAAATACCACTTCCACAATCACCTCACACTTGAGGGATATTAACTCAATCACCTCTCACTAGAGGGATATCACAAAGATGGAAGGTTTACAACTTGGTGATCATAAAGACCACAAACTAAATCTTTTCTCACTAACAAATGATCCTATAGATAGGATAAATGATAAGCTCAAGTGTGAGAAATAAAGAGTTTGAAATCAAAAACTCAAAGAAAATACTTGGAAAAACTTCTAGGATATGATTAAAAATGAAGAACAAAATAAATCCGAAGACTTCTCTTTTTCTTTGATTTTTCCAACTCTTTAAAACAAATGAGGATAGATCTTTTGGCTCTAAAACTCTTTTAAAACTTGCTTTTAAAACACTTAGGAAGATAGAAATTTTTCCTCTAAAAATGTTTTTGAAAACCAACTCAAATGGGTATAAATAGCCCATTTGGAATTCTGCTGTTGGCACTGAAAAGGGCCAGTTTTGCCCTTCCGGTCGACCGGCCGGTCGACCGGCCAACGGTCAAAAATTTGACCGTTGAGCCCAGCGGTCGACCGCCCGGTCGACCGTGTGCCAGAACCAGAGAGCAACGGCTCTCTGGCCGTTGACCGCCCGGTCGACCGAGCTGGATACAGAGAGCAGAGCTCTCTGTCTGGTTGACCGCCCCGTTCGACCGGAGGCATTTCCAGAGAGCAGAGCGCTCTGGCATTCGACCGAGACCCGTCGACCGGCCTCCCCAGCAAGGCTGCGTGCACGTTTCTGTGCACATCGGTCGACCGGGACCCGGTCGATGCTCACTGCTATACGGTCGACCGGACCCGGTCGACCGGCAGTCAAGCCAGCCTGACAGATTTTTGGGACTAAAAATCTTAGGTTTTTATCTTTTTAAAATCCCATAAAAACACATAAATTCCACAAAAATCAGTTCATGTTATATCTTTGAAATATAACATGTTTCAGTAAAAATCAAATCATGTTAGAAACATTTTGAACCATTTTTTGTGACTTGAAAATTTTGCCTTAAACCAAATTCTGTATTTTCTGAAACTTGGATTTTTGAAATGGAAATCCGATTTTTCCAAAACACATGTAAATACAAAAACATGATATGTAAACAACTTTGAAGCATGTTTGTATATGGATAGAATCCAATATACATGAAAGGTATTATATCTATGTTTTTGACATTAAATCCAAAAATAAGTTTTGTTAAAAATACAAACTCCAACTCATGAAGTAGACTATCAAGATAAGTTTTTCTAAGTATATGAAGCATAGATGTATATCTATCAAATCTAATATACATTAAACATGTAAACTTGTTTTGATTCTATCTATTCATGAAAACCAAGATCGGTTAAACCGAAAACCAAAACCAAAATATGAAACGTGTGTGTGTTGTGACTTGAGCATATCACACTATCTAATCTTTAACAATGGATCTAAACTAAATCTTAACTAAAACAAACCGAAGCCTTCTTGTAGAACGCCGTCTCCAAGTCGACTCGATCCAAACGTGATCCACCGAGCTTGACTCCAACCGAGTGCTAGATGTGAACTTGACGCTCGAGCTCTTGAATCACCATGTGAAAGCTCCAAAATACCTTTGTTGAAGCTAATCACTACTAATATCTTGATCAAATATCTGAAACTAAATATCACAAGATTATTAATAAACTATAACTACATGAGTTAATCATCATCAAAACTAGAGTGGAAGGCCTCTGGGCCAACACTAATGACCCCTTTATATAGGATTTAGGAAGAGTAAACATAGAAAACTTTTACCTGAATAAAAAAGAAGAAATTGACCCTCTAATACAGCTAACCACATTTTTTTAAACTTAAACACGTTTTAAAAACGTGTTAAAAATCAGCCTCCAGAAAATTAGCCATTACTGCCAATCTGGCAGATTGGTCAACTTTGAGCACATTTTTCAGGCTACAAACGTCCGAATTTAGAATTAGGTATATAGAATGATTTGTAAATCTTTAAGTCTTCTTTTAATGCAATGAAAGCAACTCAATATCATTTTGTATTAGAAAGTTATCAATAAATACGGACAAGTGTCAAATCAAAAACTGTAAGCTGTTTTCAGAATAAGAACAAAGTTCAACCAAATATTTGACATCTTTAAAATTTGAATCTGAAAATGATTATGAATAAGAAAATTTAGATCTGAAAGGTATCTTTGAAATACAAGTTAAATCCAAAGATCACACTCCTAGGTGGTTAAACCGAATATCAGGAGTGCTAACTTTGATACAAATTGAAAGTACACCTAGAGGGAATGAATAGGTGTACAAGCTAATTTATGACAAATGATATGGAATTAAAACTAAATTGCAAACATATTATGTGTAACCAAGAGTGAGCCCAAATTCCCCGTGAAGGGCTTTGGAACTACTCCTCTAGATTCCTTTAAATTAAGAGTTGAGATGCTATTGGAAGCTCTCTTGGTTTAACACAAGTGTGGGCACACAAACAATACCAAACCTGTATATGAATATGAGCAATGTAAAGCAATGCAGATATAAGAGAGATAGAGTTGAGAGATGTGATCAAATGCAAACATAAAGATATGTTTTGAGGTTCGAGCTACTGCTCTACGTCCTCGCCTTCACACAGAAAGATTTTCATTATGTCCACACAGGACCTTCCACAAAGGGACCTCCACTGAAGAATTACAACTCTATACCAGAAGTACACAACTCTTCTATCAATACACAAACCTCTACACAAGAGGTGGGTGCTTAGCCAGCACAAAGTAAAGAAAAATTACAACTTAGTGATCCTATGATCACAAACAACACTTAGTGATCTCAAAGGATCACAAACAATTTTTCTCACAAAAAGATCCTAAAGATAGATTTGAATTGATAGCTTAATTGTGAGAAAACAAAGTGTTTTGAAAAAGAAACAACAAAGAAAAACTCTTGAGAAAAACTTCTTGATAAATTAACAAATAAAGAGCAAAACTAGAATTCTCAAATACTGGTTTTCTTTGATTTTTCTAAAAACTTCGAAACGAATAAAAGATAAGAGATTTGTAGCACAAAAACTTCTTTTAAAACTTGCTGAAAATACTTAAGAAGATAGAAAATTTTGCTCTTGAAAATCTTGGTGAAAACAACCCTCAAAGACCCATTTATATAGGGGTCTGGAAATATAGCCGTTGGGGTCCAGACCAGGCCAGATTGGCCTACTGGTCGACCGCCCGGTCGACCGGCCAATGATCCGATTTTTGATTGTCAGGGTTACCGGACGATCGCTCGGTCGACCGCCTCCGGCAAACTTGCCTAACGGTCGATCGACGCCAGAACCAGAGAGTTCCCTCTCTGGGTCGGTCGATTGACCAGTCGACCTGGGCCAGATCCAGAGAGCAAGCTCTCTTGATCGGTCGATCGTGCGGTCGACCAGCCCAAGTCCAAGGCTGTTGTGTATGTTCTGTGCACATCAGTAGACCGACTAGCTGATCGAGCTCTGATCCGGTGGACTGGTCGGTTGACTGCAAATAGGCTCAAGACAGGGTTATAGGATATGAAATCTAACTTGATAAATTCCTATAAAATCACATAAAATCACATAAAATCCACAAAAATAAGTTCATGTATATATTTGAAGTACAAATACGTGTGATAAAAAATCACACATAGTGCAAACTATTTGAACTATTTTTGAGGCATGAAAATATTGGCTTTAAACAAAAATTGTATTTTTTAAAACTTGAATTTTGAAATGAAAATACGTTTTCTCCAAAACTTGTATAAATATAAAAATATGATATTTAAACACTTTTGGAACATAGTGTGTATGGATAGAATCCAATACACATATATAAGATATATCCATGTTTTTGACATTAAATCCAAATTAAGTTTTGTTAAAAATAAATTTTGAAACCACATGAAATAGAATCATAAAAATAAGTTTTTTAAGCAATATGAACTATCAATGTATGTGGAAGAAATTCAACATATTAAAACCATGTAAACTTCTTTTGATTCTATCTATATATGAAAACGAAAGATATGTTCTTGAAAATCAAAACGGCTAAACCGAAACCAATAAACTTTTGAACTTATGTGTGTGTGAACTTAAACTTATCAAAACTGACTATCCTTACACAAGATCTAAAACTCTAAACTAAATAAATTGAAGTCTTTTCGTCGATCTTCATCTCCAAGATGACTCGATCCAAATACGATCCAAAGAGCTTGACTCCATCCGAGTACTAGATTTGATCGTGACGCACTTAAATCAAACACATGTTAGCTCCAAAACTGTCTTTGAATCCTTTGTCGAAGCTAATCACCTGCTAAGATCTTGATCAATATCTGAAACTTAATAAACATAAGATCATTAGTGAACTAACCTTCGTAAGTTAGTCATCATAAAAACTAAGGTGAAGTGCCTTTGGGCTAACAGTTGTGTTAATGATGATCGGTCGGTTCGGTGTCGATCGACCATGATGTGACCTGTTGAAGGAAGAAGCTCTTCTTAGGCGCTCTTCTAAACATCTTGAATCTGAAAATCTTGATCACAGGTGTAATGTTAACCTGATCATGAGAAGAGTGCTATTAAGGATAATACTTCTTCAGCAATTTACCGTTGATCAGCATCATGAGTGTATTGCCGTCTGGAGTTATAAGGCGGTATGTTCTATTTGAGCAGACTGGCCCTACATCAAATGGTCCTTCCCATTTGGGTTGAAACTTTTCCTTTGTCTTATGAGTCATGACCATAGTCTTCTGACTGTTAAGACAAGGTCACCTTTCTTGAAAATCTGTTCTCTGACTTTCTTGTTGAAGGCTCTGGAAATTCGAGCTTGATAGAGCTCGATTTGCTGTTTGGCTTGCAGCCGTTTGTCATTTAAAGATTTCAACTTCTGGAGGTGCAGTCGGTGCTTCTTCTCATCTACCATCCTGGTTGTCAAGACAACACGCAGAGATGGAATCTGGATCTCTAGTGGGAGTACAGCTTCATATCTGTACACCAAGAAAAATGGCATGGCTTTTGTTGGGTGATTGAGATTTTAGAGATTGAAATAGAGTTCAGAATTCTTAGTCTCAATGTGAATCCACTGTAGCAAGGGCTCAAGGGTCGTGATCCTCAGGGAAGGATGCGATGCAAGCTTTTCGACTCGATTCCTCTGTATCTTCAAAAATAGGAGAGAATAGATTAGATCTTGATATGTATGATGTAAAAGATGTGGTTTTGCTGATTTTCTACCACAACGTACATAGAATGAAAATTACAACTTGTGCAGAAATTTAGAAAAATAGCTAAAGAAAACCCTAGTCGTCTCTGGATGCCCTGTACGTTGCACTGCAGGGGATATTTATAGTGCAGTAGGTGATAGAGTCCCGGATAAGATCACAGACGAAATCTGGTAGTCTGGATCATCCAAACTGCCGCAGAATCCTAGGATTTGCCGCGCGTTTGCGGCAATTTGGTGAAGTCTGGCCACGCGCTTTGGCGCGTGGCCTCTCCTGGTCCGTCCATGTGGGCTTTTGCTTCTGGAAGTGTGATCCTGGCTCTCCATCTTGGGATTTCGAGATAACTTAGTAATCAAGTTACCTTGATCTCAAATATCCCAAATCTTCTATCCACGAATTTTGGGCTTTTATCCTCATCCTGCAAGTGTTTAGGTTGGGTAGAAGTCTATCCTTCCTTCATCTTTGATATTTGCAACTTTAGCCCTTTGTGTATTTGCATTTTGACTTCTTGTAATTGCGCTTTTTCACCTGGGCTTCAAACATGGGCTTGGATCTGGGCTTTTGGGCTCTTTAAGCTTTATTTCTTATTAAAATAATACTTCGAGGCCTGCACAAATTAAATAACGAAATATTAATAAATGTGCATTATAATATGAATAAATGTACAAATGTGATGGTATATATGATGATAATTATGCATTTTTCACTACCTATCACACCCCCACACTTATCTTTTTGCTCGTCCTCGAGTAAAAATCAAAAGAAAGAGAAAAATCTAACCAAGCTAACTCACTTTCGTAGGAATCACGATTGCACTTAGCACGTGCAACAAGCTGTTAAACCCCTAGGTTACCCTAGAGGACGAGTGTTGTCTCGTGAGGGTTTTCAGCGGATTACACCCACAAAATCCATAAAAAGGAAAATATTTAAATTATTATTGAAGAGACTAAGTAGTCTATAAGTTTTAGGATTATCATTTTTATTCATTCTTCAAACCTGGTCTTTTATAAAGTCGATTGTTATTCATTTTAGGTAAGGATTAAAATTGAATTTCTAATATAGTCTTTTTCGTTACCAAAAGTCATACGCACCCTTGTGAATCTAGGAATTCCTTAACTTGGACTCTCATGCCTCTTTATTATTTTTATAACATCATCTAATTTTCTTTCGTGTAAGTATCAAGGCTTCTTGAGGCCCTCATACCTAACTAATTGACTATTAGATGTGTTAATATATATATATATATATATATATATATATATTTTTTTTTGGCATGTATAACTCATCTAATTTTCTTTCGTATAAGTATCAAGGTTTCTTGAGGTCCTCATACCTAACTAATTGATTATTAGATGTGTTAATACATATATTATATTTCTTAGTTTTCTTAGGCTTTCTAATCCACCCATGTAACGAACTTAAAGTCGATGACTCCCAAACCGTTGGCTTTAGGGCACCAGGTGAGAAACACCCCGCGGACTCAATTCGAGTGAACTAGGCCCCAAAACTAAGGACTTTTTATTTAGAACTACCTTTAGGCGTGAATACTTATGCTTCTTGAGGCACATGTATCCAGCTTAATTGGTGATATTTTTTTTTTTTTTTTTTATGAGGCACAAGGTCTTTGTCTTAGAATCCTAGATATGTACTAGGAATGCACATTTCATTTAAGGTAAAAATTAAGACTAACTAATTATTCAATTTCTCCTCCTATACCTAAAATTTAAACAATTTATTTATTTTGACCAAGTTTTTAGAAATCCTAATCATGATTTTCCTAATCCTTAAAACTAACTTAGATTTCTTTCAAAAAATAAGTCAAAGTATTATCCTTTTTATAACATTTTTTTTAATTTTTTTTATTTTTTATTTTTATTTTTTTTGAGAATAACTATATTACATACCCTACCCCCACACTTGTTTCATGCATTGTCCCTAATGTATGAATGAAATGTATGGATGCATGAACTGGCAGAAAGATATAATCACCGATACAGTGGGTCAAAAAGACCCATCGCCGCATTAGCTTCCGGCACAGACTCCAAAAGATTTTAAGACGTTGACCATTTACCTTGAATGCATTGCCATTTTTGGGATCGTAGATCTCTATGGCTCCGTGTGGGAACACGTTTTAACAATGAATGGTCCTGTCCATCTTGACTTTAACTTGCCGGGAAAGAGGTGAAGTCTAGAGTTGTAGAGTAAAACTTTTTGTCCTTGGACAAAAGTTTTTCTCGTGATGAATTTATCGTGAAAAACCTTAACTCTATCCTTCGCAATCTTTGCATTGTCGTATGCATCATTCCTCAACTCCTCTAGTTCAGAAATTTGTAATTTCTGAAACTCACCGGCCTTATCTAAATCGAAATTAGCTGCTTAATTGCCCAAAGGCCCGGTGCTCTAGCTCGACAGGAAGGTGGCAAGCCTTTCCAAAGACCAGTCTGTAGGGAGACATTACTAGAATCGTCTTAAAGGCAGTCCTATATGCCCATAGGGCATCCACCAGTTTGGTGGACCAGTCCTTCCTATTCTGATTCACAGTCTTCTCCAAAATGAGCTTGACTTGCCTATTAGAAACTTCTACCTGCCCGCTAGTTTGAGGATGGTAGGGCGTAGACAACTTGTGAGTAATGGCATATTTTCGCATAAGAGCTTCAAAAGTTCTATTGCAAAAATGTGTGCCATTGTCGCTAATGATGGCTCGAGGGATTCCAAAGCGTGAGATGATATTATCTTTCAAGAATTTGACAACAACTTTGTTGTCATTTGTCTTGCAAGGGACAGCTTCTACCCACTTTGACACGTAGTCTACGGCCAACAAGATGTACTGGTGCCCAAACGAATTAGGGAAGGGTCCCATAAAATCAATGCCCCATACGTCGAAAAGTTCTACTTCTAGAATGGGATTTAGGGGCATCATATTTCGTTGGAAATTCTTCCTATCATTTGACATCTTGTGCAAGTTTTGCAATACTCAAATGCGTCTCTAAACACAGTTGGCCAATAAAAGTCACTTTGCAGAATTTTCTCGGCAGTTTTGCGGGGACCAAAATGTCCACCGCAAGCGAACTCATGACAAAAAGCTAGCACACTTCTAGTTTCCTCGTCGGGGACACATCTCCTAATGATTTGGTCACTACAATATTTGAAAAGATAAGGATCTTCCCACATGTAATACCGAATTTGAGACAAGAATCGGTATCTATCCTGTTTAGACCACTAGGTGGTGTTTGGTTTGTGACTAAGTAATTTACTATGTCAGCAAACCATGGCTCCTTAGAGATGGCTAGAAGTTGCTCATCGGGAAAATTGTCATTGATGGGCAGCTCGTCAGAAGGTGCGTTTGGCACACGAGAGAGATGGTCAGCTACGACATTTTCGACACCTTTTTTATCTCGAATTTCGAGATTGAATTCTTGAAGGAGAAGGATCCAACAAATGAGTCGGGCCTTCGCATCTTTTTTTAAGCATAAGGTATCGAAGAGCAGAATGGTCAGTGAAAATCGTGGTCTTGGTCCCAAGTAGGTATGGGCGGATTTCTCCAAAGCGAACACTACTGCCAAGAATTCCTTCTCGGTTGTAGTATAGTTCATTTGGGCGTCATTGAGCGTCCTACTCGAATAATAGATCACGTGCTGCTTGCTGTCCTTACGCTGTCCTAAGACAGCACCTATCGCAAAATCTGAGGCATCGCACATGATCTCAAAAGGCTTGGACCAGTCCGGAGGTGAGATGATAGGAGCAGAGATAAGCTCCATTTTCAATTTCTCCCATGCACTATGGCACCTATCATCAAAGATGAAGGACACGTCTTTAGCTAGAAGGTTTGTAAGGGGTCTAGCAATTTTGCTAAAGTCCTTAATGAACCTACGATAAAATCCGGCGTGTCCTAAGAAAGACCGAATGTCCTTCACGCATCGCGGAAGTGGAAGTCTCGCTATGATCTCCACCTTGGCCTTGTCTACCTTAATCCCTTCCCTAGATATCTCGTGACCTAGGACAATCCCATGTTGCACCATGAAGTGACACTTTTCCCAATTTAGGGTCAAGTTCTTTTTGGTGCACCTACTCAGCACTAGCTCCAAGTGATGGAGACACTGGTCAAATGAATTTCCATAGACGGAGAAGTCGTCCCATGAAAATTTCTAGGAAACGCTCGACCATATCAGAAAACAAGCTTAACATACAACGTTGGAATGTGGCGGGGGCATTGCATAGGCCGAAAGGCATTCGACGGTAGGCAAATGTCCCAAATGGACACGTGAACGTTGTCTTCTCTTGATCCTCCGGCGCTATAGGAATTTGGTTATACCCTGAATAACCGTCCAAAAAGCAGTAATACTCATGACCTGCTAATCTTTCCAACATTTGGTCAATGAAAGGGAGGGAAAATGATCTTTCCTAGTGGCTGCGTTCAACTTGCGGTAGTCTATGCATACTCTCACCTTGGTAGGCAATCGTGTTTGCACTAACTCATGCTTGTCGTTCTCTACCACAGTAAAGCTAGACTTCTTAGGGACCACATGCATTGGGCTAACCCATTCGCTATCAGAAATGGGATAAATGATCCCATTATCTAACAGTTTCACTATTTCGCGTGTACAGCCTCCTGCATGAGTGGGTTTAGCCTACGCTGTGGATCCCTCTTTGGTCTAACCTCTTCCTCTAGATGGATACGATGCTGGACTATCGTAGGGCTCAGTCCCTTGATATCTGCCATAGTCCAACCAATGGCTTCCCTATGTCTCCTAAGGGTTGCCAGCAGGTCCTCCTCTTACCTATTGGTCAAATTAGATGCAACTATGACCGGTAACGTCTCTTGTTCACCTAGGTAGGCGTACTTAAGATGTTTGGGCAAGGCTTTTAACTCCAAAGAAGGAGTTGGCTCGATGGGTGGAGGAGTTAAGCTAGAATCTCCCATCTCTATAGAACTCCGATTTGATTCCCATTCGATCTCATCAAGACTGATATCACTTGTTTCTAACTCTTCCTCTTCCTCTGACTCAAATATGATCTCATCATTATGCTCACTCGTCATGTTCTCAATGGAGTTAACCTTAAAGGGTTGGTCGGTCACATCGTAGGGATGCTTACCTAGGTTTAAAACATTGACTTCCTTGGTCATATCCCCAAAAGTCAGGCTCATGGAACCGTTTCTACAATTTATAATTGCATTAGCGGTTGCTAGGAACGGTCTTCCTAAGATAACGGGAGTTTGGGACCTAGGATTAGACACAGGTTGTGTCTCTAAGACAATGAAATCTACTGGGTAAATGAATTCTCCTACCCGTATGAGAACGTCATTGATTTCTCCCTTAGGAACTTTGATAGAGCGGTCAGCCAACTGAATAGTAACTTGGGTAGGGTTGAGTTCACCTAATCCAAGTTATTGATACACGGAGAAAGGGAGCAAATTGATGCTGGCTCCTAAATCGAGGAGTGCTCGATTGATTTCGGCTCGACCTATGGTGCAAGAAATGGTGGGGCAACCTGGGTCCTTATACTTGATAGGGATCTGGTTGGACAGTAGCTCACTAATGTTAGTGGCTAGAAAAACCTTCTTAGGCACATTAGTCTTTCTTTTCTTGGTGCACATGTCCTTAATGAATTTGGCATAACTAGGGACTGTTGGATTGCATCAAGAAGTGGAATGTTGAGCCTAACTTGATTGAACACCTCTAATAATTTCTCCATATGTGCATTGTTGTTGCTTCTAAGCCTATTTGGAAATGGAGCTATAGGCTGGAGCATCTGACCTGCTGACTTTTCAGCTTCAGTTTCATTGGGCTGGATGGAGCAGGAGTGGAGCTAGATGGAATGGAAGTGGAGCTAGGTGGAATGGATGGCTGAGATGGATCCGATGGCATGGATACTTGATTATCAACTTGTTTCCCCGATCTGAGTGTATGAACCATGTGACACTGATTTGGGTCTTGAGCCTCATTGGCTGGCCTAGGATTCCTAGGATTTGGCAATGGCTGACTCGGTAGGGTACCCCTCTGTCTCTCTTGTTGGTTCAATTGGATCTCTATCCTAGTTAAAACTTGAGCCAGCGTGTCGTGGCTTTTGACTAGGGTATCCACCTTTCTTTCCAAATTTGAAAGTCTTGTCTCCATTTGTGAATTTTGGAAAGACGATGGAGGATTTTGACTAGGGAAATTTGTTGATAGGGCGGATTTTGGAAATTGTTAGAGAATTTGGGCCTATTTTGATCATTGTTGCTCGGGCCCCACGAAAAATTGGGATGATTTCTCCAACCAGGATTGTAGGTGGGCGAATAAGGATTGTTGGCGGGCCTTGTGAAGGCCGCACTCATCTGTTCGGGCAAGCTTTGATGCGCGATGAAGACAGGACATTCCTCGAACACATGGTTCATATCTTGACAATAAGTACAGCCCGCCGAAGATGTTGGGCTGACTTGGTTCACAGAGACTAGTTCTTTAGTTTCAAGAGCCTCAAGTCTTCGCATAACAGCAGCTAACTTAGCATCGGTTGCTACGTTGGCCTCAATGGAATGGATACCTCCTTTAGAAGAAGTAGGGTCATTAGTCCTAGATTTTTCAGGAGTAGGGTCCCATTGGATGGATTTTTCAGCTAATTCCCCAAACAATGTCCATCCTTCATCTTCATTCTTTTGCAGAAATCCTCCTTGACACATGGATTCTAACAGTGTTTTAGTAGAATAATCTAATCCATCATAGAGAACTTGGCAAAGTCGCCATTTCTCTATCCCATGGTGAGGACATTGGGCAAGGAGATCCTTAAAACGCTCGAAGTATTTCCAAAAGGTTCATTGGCTGTTTGCTTATACTGGAGGATAATCTTCCTAATCAGTGCAGTCTTGTGAACGGGATAAAATTTCTTTAAGAAGGCCTTAATGAAATTATCCCAAGAAGATATTGAACCGGCCTCTAGACTGTAGAGCCATTTCTTTGCTAAATCCTTCAAAGCAAAGGGGATAAACCTAAGTTTGATAGCATCGTCTCCTAACTTAGGTATATTCATCATGAGACATACTTCTTCAAATTCCCTTATGAAGAAGTATGCATCCTCAGATTCAAGTCCATGAAATTTGGGAAGAGTGTTGATGTATTGTGGCTTGAGTTCAACGGGTCAACACTTTCAATAGTGAGCTGGATGCAAGAAGGAAGAGAGGTTCTAATAGGATAGAACCTATCTTGGAGTGACTGTGGTTGTGCCATGTGTGAGTCGGGCTTGAGCTCGGGTGGTGAACTAGATCTAGTTAGCCTGGATGTAAGTGGGTCTCTCGACCAAGCGGTCATGCACAATCAGCAAACAAGTTCACCCAATCAATCAAAAAAAAGAAAAACAATCAAAAATCCTAATCTAGGATAAGCCTTGACCTAGATGACTCCTAACTTTAGACTGTCCTTAGGAGGTCTACTGTCGACGTTAACCACAAGCTAATCGGCCAGGTAGGTGGCAAGACCGGTGGGAGGTTTTCCGTCAGAGACGTTCCTTAATTAAATAACCACCGTTCTTCGGGCTTTCGGCCCTCATCCCCTGCCTAGACACCGATTTGACAAGAGTTAATTTCGAACAATTTTCCTCCTTCGGTCAATCTCCTATTGAGTCCGAGTTAACCTAGGGCCAACGTCTAGTCAAATTTTACTTAAGGTTAGGGTTGTGAGTGTGACGGATATGATTTATGGGCCAAGGAAGGGTGATGAAATCCCCACCTTATCTTGCTGATGGTTATGCCCTTAAGATGAATTAGTGTACGTGTAAAGCTGTAGAAAAGTAATCACTCAAGAAAGCAGTAAACAATCAAGAGTGTTTCCTAATCTATATGCTATGCAAACGTACCTTGTCGCCAGCACTCTTCAACAAAATTAAAAAAATGTAAATAGACACGTGCCCTAAATGCAAGAGTCTAAAAATTTTTTTTTATTTTTATTTTCAACAAATGAGTTAATGTTATTAATTAGCAGTTGCAGAGTGATCACAGAGAAATAATATCACAGCAGAAAATAGAATTTTGCACTGCAGAGCAACCTGCGAAAAAATATCAGTAGTCCACTACAATTGCCACGGATTTGCGGCTTTTGCCGCGTTTCTGCGGCAAAGTTGTAGGTCCAGGTGCTCTGCCTTCGAGGGCAGAGGCACTGGATAGCTATATGTGCTTTCCTGCTGCTCTATTTTTGTTTCCTGTTCTCTGTACCTGCAACAGAAAAGAAAGAATGATTAGAACGAGGAAATCGTGCCGTTCCTTCCCCGGCAACGGCGCCAAAATTTGATTGAGATTTTAGAGATTGAAATAGAGTTCAGAATTCTTAGTCTCAATGTGAATCCGCTGTAGCAAGGGCTCAAGCGGGTCGTGATCCTCAGGGAAGGATGCGATGCAAGCTTTTCGACTCGATTCCTCTGTATCTTCAAAAATAGGAGAGAATAGATTAGATCTTGATATGTATGATGTAAAAGATGTGGTTTTGCTGATTTTCTACCACAACGTACATAGAATGAAAATTACAACTTGTGCAGAAATTTAGAAAAATAGCTAAAGAAAACCCTAGTCGTCTCTGGATGCCCTGTACGTTGCACTGCAGGGGATATTTATAGTGCAGTAGGTGATAGAGTCCCGGATAAGATCACAGACGAAATCTGGTAGTCTGGATCATCCAAACTGCCGCGGAATCCTAGGATTTGCCGCGCGTTTGCGGCAATTTGGTGAAGTCTGGCCACGCGCTTTGGCGCGTGGCCTCTCCTGGTCCGTCCATGTGGGCTTTTGCTTCTGGAAGTGTGATCCTGGCTCTCCATCTTGGGATTTCGAGATAACTTAGTAATCAAGTTACCTTGATCTCAAATATCCCAAATCTTCTATCCACGAATTTTGGGCTTTTATCCTCATCCTGCAAGTGTTTAGGGTTGGGTAGAAGTCTATCCTTCCTTCATCTTTGATATTTGCAACTTAGCCCTTTGTGTATTTGCATTTTGACTTCTTGTAATTGCGCTTTTTCACCTGGGCTTCAAACATGGGCTTGGATCTGGGCTTTGGGCTCTTTAAGCTTTATTTCTTATTAAAATAATACTTCGAGGCCTGCACAAATTAAATAACGAAATATTAATAAATGTGCATTATAATATGAATAAATGTGCAAATGTGATGGTATATATGATGATAATTATGCATTTTTCACTACCTATCACACCCCCACACTTATCTTTTTGCTCGTCCTCGAGTAAAAATCAAAAGAAAGAGAAAAATCTAAACTAGCTAACTCACTTTCGTAGGAATCACGATTGCACTTAGTACGTGCAACAAGCCGTTAAACCCCTAGGTTACCCTAGAGGACGAGTGTTGTCTCGTGAGGGTTTTCAGCGGATTACACCCACAAAATCCATAAAAAGGAAAATATTTGAATTATTATTGAAGAGACTAAGTAGTCTATAAGTTTTAGGATTATCATTTTTATTCATTCTTCAAACCTGGTCTTTTATAAAGTCGATTGTTATTCATTTTAGGTAAGGATTAAAATTGAATTTCTAATATAGTCTTTTTCGTTACCAAAGTCATACGCACCCTTGTGAATCTAGGAATTCCTTAACTTGGACTCTCATGCCTCTTTATTATTTTTATAACATCATCTAATTTTCTTTCGTGTAAGTATCAAGGCTTCTTGAGGCCCTCATACCTAACTAATTGACTATTAGATGTGTTAATATATATATATATATATATATATATATATATATATATATATATATATATATATATATATATATATATATATATATATATATATTTTGACATGTATAACTCATCTAATTTTCTTTCGTATAAGTATCAAGGCTTCTTGAGGCCCTCATACCTAACTAATTGATTATTAGATGTGTTAATACATATATTATATTTCTTAGTTTTCTTAGGCTTTCTAATCCACCCATGTAACGAACTTAAAGTCGATGACTCCCAAACCGGTTGGCTTTAGGGCACCGGGTGAGAAAACACCCCGCGGACTCAAATTCGAGTGAACTAGGCCCCAAAACTAAGGACTTTTTATTTAGAACTATCTTTAGGCGTGAATACTTATGCTTCTTGAGGCACATGTATCCAGCTTAATTGGTGATTTTTTTTTTTTTTTTTATGAGGCACAAGGTCTTTGTCTTAGAATCCTAGATATGTACTAGGAATGCACATTTCACTAAGGTAAAAATTAAGACTAACTAATTATTCAATTTCTCCTCCTATACCTACAATTTAAACAATTTATTTATTTTGACCAAGTTTTTAGAAATCCTAATCATGATTTTCCTAATCCTTAAAACTAACATAGATTTCTTTCAAAAAAGTCAAAGTATTATCCTTTTTATAACATTTTTTTTATTTTTTTATTTTTTATTTTTTTTTTTTTTTTTTGAGAATAACTATATTACATACCCTTCCCCCACACTTGTTTCATGCATTGTCCCTAATGTATGAATGAAATGTATGGATGCATGAACTGGCAGAAAGATATAATCACCGATACAGTGGGTCAAAAAGACCCATCGCCGCATTAGCTTCCGGCACAGACTCCAAAAAGATTTTAAGACGTTGACCATTTACCTTGAATGCATTGCCATTTTTGGGATCGTAGATCTCTATGGCTCCGTGTGGGAACACCGTCTTAACAATGAATGGTCCTGTCCATCTTGACTTTAACTTGCCGGGAAAGAGGTGAAGTCTAGAGTTGTAGAGTAAAACTTTTTGTCCTTGGACAAAAGTTTTTCTCGTGATGAATTTATCGTGAAAAACCTTAACTCTATCCTTCGCAATCTTTGCATTGTCGTATGCATCATTCCTCAACTCCTCTAGTTCAGAAATTTGTAATTTCCGAAACTCACCGGCCTTATCTAAATCGAAATTTAGCTGCTTAATTGCCCAAAGGGCCCGGTGCTCTAGCTCGACAGGAAGGTGACAAGCCTTTCCAAAGACCAGTCTGTAGGGAGACATTCCTAGAATCGTCTTAAAGGCAGTCCTATATGCCCATAGGGCATCCACCAGTTTGGTGGACCAGTCCTTCCTATTCTGATTCACAGTCTCATCCAAAATGAGCTTGACTTGCCTATTAGAAACTTCTACCTGCCCGCTAGTTTGAGGATGGTAGGGCGTAGACAACTTGTGAGTAATGGCATATTTTCGCATAAGAGCTTCAAAAGTTCTATTGCAAAAATGTGTGCCATTGTCGCTAATGATGGCTCGAGGGATTCCAAAGCGTGAGATGATATTATCTTTCAAGAATTTGACAACAACTTTGTTGTCATTTGTCTTGCAAGGGACAACTTCTACCCACTTTGACACGTAGTCTACGGCCAACAAGATGTACTGGTGCCCAAACGAATTAGGGAAGGGTCCCATAAAATCAATGCCCCATACGTCGAAAAGTTCTACTTCTAGAATGGGATTTAGGGGCATCATATTTCGTTTGGAAATTCTTCCTATCATTTGACATCTTGTGCAAGTTTTGCAATACTCAAATGCGTCTCTAAACACAGTTGGCCAATGAAAGCCACTTTGCAGAATTTTCTCGGCAGTTTTGCGGGGACCAAAATGTCCACCGCAAGCGAACTCATGACAAAAAGCTAGCACACTTCTAGTTTCCTCGTCGGGGACACATCTCCTAATGATTTGGTCACTACAATATTTGAAAAGATAAGGATCTTCCCACATGTAATACCGAATTTGAGACAAGAATCTGTATCTATCCTGTTTAGACCAACTAGGTGGTGTTTGGTTTGTGACTAAGTAATTTACTATGTCAGCAAACCATGGCTCCTTAGAGATGGCTAGAAGTTGCTCATCGGGAAAATTGTCATTGATGGGCAGCTCGTCAGAAGGTGCGTTTGGCACACGAGAGAGATGGTCAGCTACGACATTTTCGACACCTTTTTTATCTCGAATTTCGAGATCGAATTCTTGAAGGAGAAGGATCCAACGAATGAGTCGGGCCTTCGCATCTTTTTTAAGCATAAGGTATCGAAGAGCAGAATGGTCAGTGAAAATCGTGGTCTTGGTCCCAAGTAGGTATGGGCGGAATTTCTCCAAAGCGAACACTACTGCCAAGAATTCCTTCTCGGTTGTAGTATAGTTCATTTGGGCGTCATTGAGCGTCCTACTCGAATAATAGATCACGTGCTGCTTGCTGTCCTTACGCTGTCCTAAGACAGCACCTATCGCAAAATCTGAGGCATCGCACATGATCTCAAAAGGCTTGGACCAGTCCGGAAGTGAGATGATAGGAGCAGAGATAAGCTCCATTTTCAATTTCTCCCATGCACTATGGCACCTATCATCAAAGATGAAGGACACGTCTTTAGCTAGAAGGTTTGTAAGGGGTCTAGCAATTTTGCTAAAGTCCTTAATGAACCTACGATAAAATCCGGCGTGTCCTAAGAAAGACCGAATGTCCTTCACGCATTGCGGAAGTGGAAGTCTCGCTATGATCTCCACCTTGGCCTTGTCTACCTTAATCCCTTCCCTAGATATCTCGTGACCTAGGACAATCCCATATTGCACCATAAAGTGACACTTTTCCCAATTTAGGGTCAAGTTCTTTTTGGTGCACCTACTCAGCACTAGCTCCAAGTGATGGAGACACTGGTCAAATGAATTTCCATAGACGGAGAAGTCGTCCATGAAAATTTCTAGGAAACGCTCGACCATATCAGAAAACAAGCTTAACATACAACGTTGGAATGTGGCGGGGGCATTGCATAGGCTGAAAGGCATTCGACGGTAGGCAAATGTCCCAAATGGACACGTGAACGTTGTCTTCTCTTGATCCTCCGGCGCTATAGGAATTTGGTTATACCCTGAATAACCGTCCAAAAAGCAGTAATACTCATGACTTGCTAATCTTTCCAACATTTGGTCAATGAAAGGGAGGGGAAAATGATCTTTCCTAGTGGCTGCGTTCAACTTGCGGTAGTCTATGCATACTCTCACCTTGGTAGGCAATCGTGTTTGCACTAACTCATGCTTGTCGTTCTCTACCACAGTAAAGCTAGACTTCTTAGGGACCACATGCATTGGGCTAACCCATTCGCTATCGAAAATGGGATAAATGATCCCATTATCTAACAGTTTCACTATTTCGGCGTGTACAGCCTCCTGCATGAGTGGGTTTAGCCTACGCTGTGGATCCCTCTTTGGTCTAACCCCTTCCTCTAGATGGATACGATGCTGGACTATCGTAGGGCTCAGTCCCTTGATATCGGCCATAGTCCAACCAATGGCTTCCCTATGTCTCCTAAGGGTTGCCAGCAGGTCCTCCTCTTGCCTATTGGTCAAATTAGATGCAACTATGACCGGTAACGTCTCTTGTTCACCTAGGTAGGCGTACTTAAGATGTTTGGGCAAGGCTTTTAACTCCAAAGAAGGAGTTGGCTCGATGGGTGGAGGAGTTAAGCTAGAATCTCCCATCTCTATAGAACTCAGATTTGATTCCCATTCGATCTCATCAAGACTGATATCACTTGTTTCTAACTCTTCCTCTTCCTCTGACTCAAATATGATCTCATCATTATGCTCACTCGTCATGTTCTCAATGGAGTTAACCTCAAAGGGTTGGTCGGTCACATCGTAGGGATGCTTACCTAGGTTGAAAACATTGACTTCCTTGGTCATATCCCCAAAAGTCAGTCTCATGGAACCGTTTCTACAATTTATAATTGCATTAGCGGTTGCTAGGAACGGTCTTCCTAAGATAACGGGAGTTTGGGACCTAGGATTAGACACAGGTTGTGTCTCTAAGACAATGAAATCTACTGGGTAAATGAATTCTCCTACCCGTATGAGAACGTCATTGATTTCTCCCTTAGGAACTTTGATAGAGCGGTCAGCCAACTGAATAGTAACTTGGGTAGGGTTGAGTTCACCTAATCCAAGTTGTTGATACACGGAGAAAGGGAGCAAATTGATGCTGGCTCCTAAATCGAGGAGTGCTCGATTGATTTCGGCTCGACCTATGGTGCAAGAAATGGTGGGGCAACCTGGGTCCTTATACTTGATAGGGATCTGGTTGGACAGTAGCTCACTAATGTTAGTGGCTAGAAAAACCTTCTTAGGCACATTAGTCTTTCTTTTCTTGGTGCATATGTCCTTAATGAATTTGGCATAACTAGGGACCTGTTGGATTGCATCAAGAAGTGGAATGTTGAGCCTAACTTGATTGAACACCTCTAATAATTTCTCCATATGTGCATTGTTGTTGCTTCTAAGCCTATTTGGAAATGGAGCTATAGGCTGGAGCATCTGACCTGCTGACTTTTCAGCTTCAGTTTCATTGGGGCTGGATGGAGCAGGAGTGGAGCTAGATGGAATGGAAGTGGAGCTAGGTGGAATGGATGGCTGAGATGGATCCGATGGCATGGATACTTGATTATCAACTTGTTTCCCCGATCTGAGTGTATGAACCATGTGACACTGATTTGGGTCTTGAGCCTCATTGGCTGGCCTAGGATTCCTAGGATTTGGCAATGGCTGACTCGGTAGGGTACCCCTCTGTCTCTCTTGTTGGTTCAATTGGATCTCTATCCTAGTTAAAACTTGAGCCAGCGTGTCGTGGCTTTTGACTAGGGTATCCACCTTTCTTTCCAAATTTGAAAGTCTTGTCTCCATTTGTGAATTTTGCAAAGACGGTGGAGGATTTTGACTAGATAAATTTTGTTGATAGGGCGGATTTTGGAAATTGTTAGAGAATTTGGGCCTATTTTGATCATTGTTGCTCGGGCCCCACGAAAAATTGGGATGATTTCTCCAACCAGGATTGTAGGTGGGCGAATAAGGATTGTTGGCGGGCCTTGTGAAGGCCGCACTCATCTGTTCGGGCAAGCTTTGATGCGCGATGAAGACAGGACATTCCTCGAACACATGGTTCATATCTTGACAATAAGTACAGCCCGCCGAAGATGTTGGGCTGACTTGGTTCACAGAGACTGGTTCTTTAGTTTCAAGAGCCTCAAGTCTTCGCATAACAGCAGCTAACTTAGCATCGGTTGCTACGTTGGCCTCAATGGAATGGATACCTCCTTTAGAAGAAGTAGGGTCATTAGTCCTAAATTTTTCAGGAGTAGGGTCCCATTGGATGGATTTTTCAGCTAATTCCTCAAATAATGTCCATCCTTCATCTTCATTCTTTTGCAGAAATCCTCCTTGACACATGGATTCTAACAGTGTTTTAGTAGAATAATCTAATCCATCATAGAGAACTTGGCAAAGTCGCCATTTCTCTATCCCATGGTGAGGACATTGGGCAAGGAAATCCTTAAAACGCTCGAAGTATTTCCAAAAAGGTTCATTGGCTGTTTGCTTATACTGGAGGATATTCTTCCTAATCAGTGCAGTCTTGTGAACGGGATAAAATTTCTTTAAGAAGGCCTTAATGAAATTATCCCAAGAAGATATTGAACCGGCCTCTAGACTGTAGAGCCATTTCTTTGCTAAATCCTTCAAAGCAAAGGGGATAAACCTAAGTTTGATAGCATCGTCTCCTAACTTAGGTATATTCATCATGAGACATACTTCTTCAAATTCCCTTATGAAGAAGTATGCATCCTCAGATTCAAGTCCATGAAATTTGGGAAGAGTGTTGATGTATTTTGGCTTGAGTTCAAATGGGTCAACACTTTCAATAGTGAGCTGGATGCAAGAAGGAAGAGAGGTTCTAATAGGATAGAACCTATCTTGGAGTGACTGTGGTTGTGCCATGTGTGAGTCGGGCTTGAGCTCGGGTGGTGAACTAGTTCTAGTTAGCCTGGATGTAAGTGGGTCTCTCGACCAAGCGGTCATGCACAATCAGCAAACAAGTTCACCCAATCAATCAAAAAAAAGAAAAACAATCAAAAATCCTAATCTAGGGTAAGCCTTGACCTAGACGACTCCTAACTTTAGACTGTCCTTAGGAGGTCTACTGTCGACGTTAACCACAAGCTAATCGGCCAGGTAGGTGGCAAGACCGGTGGGAGGTTTTCCGTCAGAGACGTTCCTTAATTAAATAACCACCGTTCTTCGGGCTTTCGGCCCTCAATCCCCTGCCTAGACACCGATTTAACAAGAGTTAATTTCGAACAATTTTCCTCCTTCGGTCAATCTCCTATTGAGTCCGAGTTAACCTAGGGCCAACGTCTAGTCAAATTTTACTTAAGGTTAGGGTTGTGAGTGTGACGGATATGATTTGTGGGCCAAGGAAGGGTGATGAAATCCCCACCTTATCTTGCTTATAGGTTATGCCCTTAAGATGAATTAGTGTACGTGTAAAGCTGTAGAAAAGTAATCACTCAAGAAAGCAGTAAACAACCAAGAGTGTTTCCTAATCTATATGCTATGCAAATGTACCTTGTCGCCAGCACTCTTCAACAGAATTAAAAAATTGTAAATAGACACGTGCCCTAAATGCAAGAGTCTAAAAAAAATTTTTTTTTTATTTTCAACAAATGAGTTAATGTTATTAATTAGCAGTTGCAGAGTGATCACAGAGAAATAATATCACAGCAGAAAATAGAATTTTGCACTGCAGAGCAACCTGCGGAAAAATATATCAGTAGTCCACTACAATTGCCGCGGATTCGCGGCTTTTGCCGCGTTTCTGCGGCAAAGTTGTAGGTCCAGGTGCTCTGCCTTCGAGGGCAGAGGCACTGGATAGCTATATGTGCTTTCTGCTGCTCTGTTTTTGTTTCCTGTTCTCTGTACCTGCAACAGAAAAGAAAGAATGATTAGAACGAGGAAATCGTGCCGTTCCTTCCCCGGCAACAGCGCCAAAATTTGATTGACATTTTAGAGATTGAAATAGAGTTCAGAATTCTTAGTCTCAATGTGAATCCGCTGTAGCAAGGGCTCAAGCGGGTCGTGATCCTCAGGGAAGGATGCGATGCAAGCTTTTCGACTCGATTCCTCTGTATCTTCAAAAATAGGAGAGAATAGATTAGATCTTGATATGTATGATGTAAAAGATGTGGTTTTGCTGATTTTCTACCACAACGTACATAGAATGAAAATTACAACTTGTGCAGAAATTTAGAAAAATAGCTAAAGAAAACCCTAGTCGTCTCTGGATGCCCTGTACGTTGCACTGCAGGGGATATTTATAGTGCAGTAGGTGATAGAGTTCCGGATAAGATCACAGACGAAATCTGGTAGTCTGGATCATCCAAACTGCCGCGGAATCCTGGGATTTGCCGCGCGTTTGCGGCAATTTGGTGAAGTCTGGCCACGCGCTTTGGCGCGTGGCCTCTCCTGGTCCGTCCATGTGGGCTTTTGCTTCTGGAAGTGTGATCCTGGCTCTCCATCTTGGGATTTCGAGATAACTTAGTAATCAAGTTACCTTGATCTCAAATATCCCAAATCTTCTATCCACGAATTTTGGGCTTTTATCCTCATCCTGCAAGTGTTTAGGGTTGGGTAGAAGTCTATCCTTCCTTCATCTTTGATATTTGCAACTTTAGCCCTTTGTGTATTTGCATTTTGACTTCTTGTAATTGCGCTTTTTCACCTGGGCTTCAAACATGGGCTTGGATCTGGGCTTTTGGGCTCTTTAAGCTTTATTTCTTATTAAAATAATACTTCGAGGCCTGCACAAATTAAATAACGAAATATTAATAAATGTGCATTATAATATGAATAAATGTGCAAATGTGATGGTATATATGATGATAATTATGCATTTTTCACTACCTATCATTGGGGTTCTCACCGTTATGCAGTAAGCCAATAAGTATTCGTCTAATTTGTCGTCCCAGTCACGTTGACTCTTCGAGACGAATTTCTTGAGAAGCTTAATAATAGTCTTGTTGAAGGCTTCTGCGAGACCATTAGCGACTGGATAGTATGTCGTTGATAACATACTTTGGATTCTGAATTTGTTACAGAACCTCTAAAATGCTTGGCTGACGAATTGAGCCTCCTTATCGTGGACGATTTGTCGGGGGTACACAAAAGCGGTAAAGCATGTGATGCTTGATGAACTTGATCATGTTTGGTATCTTTATTTCCTTCAGGGGAACAACTTCCGCCCGTTTAGAGAAGTAATACGTTATGGCTAAGATGAAGCAATATCCTCTGGATGTTGGAGGGTTGATATGACCAATCATATTTATTCCCCACATTGTTGTTCCAAAGGCCCATCGCTCTAGTTTTGATGATGATTAACTCATGTAGTTATTGTACTAATGATCCTGTGCTTATTTAGTTTCAGATATTTGATCAAGATCTTAGTAGGTGTTTAGCTTCAACAAAAGATTTAAAGTTGAGTTTTGGAGCTAACACGTGTTGATTCAAGAGCTCGCGCATCAAGATCGCATCAAGTACTCAAGAGGAGTCTAGCTCTTTGGATCAAGGTTTGGACTAAGTCAAGAAGGAGAAGAAGATTTTCAAGAGAAGATTTTCAGGAGACTTGTGTCATGTTTATAAGTGTCAAGATTTGTTTTTAGATAAAATATAAAATATAGAGTAGTTGTGGATTACTCAAGTTCATATATATACACACACACAAAATTTATATGTGCTTTCATAAAACCGTTTTAGTTTTAGAAAATTCTATTTTGGTTTTTGAGCTTCAAAATATACATCTTTATGTTTCATGATTAGAGTTCATCAAAACAAATTTATATGATTTATATGTGTTTTGAATTTCATCCATACACATTGTTGGTTCAATATTTAGAAAAACTTATTTGATGTTTTCTATATCATGTGTTTGATTTTTAGATTTATCAAAACTGATTTTAGAGTTTATTGTCAAAAACATAGATATTTCATCTCATATGTGTATTGGATCATATCCATACACACTAAGCTTCAAAAGTATTTAAAATATCTTGTTTTTGTATTTGGAGAAGTTTTGAAAAAGTCATTTTTCAATTTTGAAATTGTTTTTGAAAAATACGATTTTTGTTTAATGCCAAAATTTCTATATCACAAAATAATTTAAAATATTTATAATATGTGTTGAATTTTAATCAAACATGTTTGTACATCAAAGTATTTCAATGAACCTATTTTTGTAGATTTTATATGATTTTATGGGATTTTATTAAAGTTAAAAAGATTAAGTTTTAATCCCAAAATATTTCAGACCTGGCCTTTTGTCGGTCGACCGGACGGTCGACCGAGCCAGAAGTCGGTCGACCGGGTGGTCGATCGATGTGCACAAAATGTGCACGACCATTTGGCTAGTGGGCCGGTCGACCGGGCGGTCGACCGGCCAGAGAGCTCTGCTCTCTGGATCTTGCCTCGGTCGACCGGTAGGTCTAAGCCTAGGCACGGTCGACTGGGCGGTCGACCGGCAGGCTGCAACGGTCAGAAATTTGACCATTGGCTGATCGATCGGCCGGTCGACCGACAGCAGACTTTTCTGCTGAGTTGGACCCCAACGACTAGTTTTTGGTGGCCTATACGGCTGTTTTGGGCTGTTTTCTATAAGATTTTGAGTGGGTTTTCCAGTTAGTTTTTCCTATCTCTCTAAGAGGTTTTCTCCACTTGTTTTAGAGCTAATTCTTCCATACCAAAAGGAGAGTTTTCAAGAGTGTTTTTCATAAGAGATTTCTTGAGTTTTTCACCACAAATCTATCCTAGTTTTTTCTCACACATACTTGAGATTTTCATTGCTATATTTCTTATAGGAGATTTGTTGTGAGAGTGTTTTTAGGTGATCAAATTGTTGAGATCACCAAAGTGTTCATTCTTGTATTTGATGAGGCGAACTTGCGGGTTCGTGTTGTTTCGAGCTCTTGTGGGAGCTCGGTGCAGAGGTGCGGCCTCGACAAGCTAGTGTGCTTGCATGTGTTGTTCTTGCGGGAACAAGAGAGGGACCAGTGAGTCCATGGAGTTTTAGTGTTAACTCGTTGTAGGTGTTGCGGCACCGAGTGATCCAATGGGATCGATTTTAGTGAAAATCCTTCATAGTGTTGAAGGCGGGGACGTAGAGCAAGGGTGCTCGAACCTTGAAATAAATCTCCCGTGTTTGCGATTGCTCTCTCTATCTCTCACTTGTGTTTATATCTTGCATGCTTATATTGCTCATCTCTTTATATGCTTGATATATCTTGTGCCTAATTGTTATATGCTTGGAATTGTTTGCTCACACTTGTATTCAACCAAGAGAGCCATAGTGGCACCTCAACTCTTAATCTTGAGGAATCTTGAGGAGATAGTCCAGAGCCTTCACCGGAAATTCGGCTACACTCTTGTGTTATACTTGGTACGTTTAGCTTAATAGTTTTAGTTTTCTTCAATAGTTTTTAATTCTGCATTATTCATCATTAGATTAGCTTGTCACCTATTCAACCCCCTCTAGATGACCTACAAGTTGTATCAGAGCTTGGTGCTCTTGATTTAGGTCTAACAACCTTGAGTTAAAGATCCTCATTTTTAGCTAATCACAATATTTGTTTACACACATATGGATTTCATTACACCTCCTATGTTTGACATTCTTAACATCCAAACTTGAAAACTTAAGATGTCCATGTACCTTAAAGCCCTAGGAATTCATGTTTATCTTCCCACCATTAAAGATTCATATTGTTTAAATGGCAAACATCTAGAGGCTAATGCAAAAGCCATCCATGCTTTAAACAGTACCCTAAATGATGATTATTTATGTAGGATTTCTAACTTTGATTCGGCTTTCGTAGTATGGAACACACTTATATCCCTTGGTGAACAAAAGCAATATTATGTGGGGAGCGACTCGGATGATCGAAGTGAGACTTCCAACATATGCTACATGGTCCAAGGGGATGACCTCCTTGAGCTAAATTCCGAATCCGAGATAGAAGAAGATATTGACATGCCCTATGATGAGCTTGCTTCTTTTTGTCATAAACTTCTTAGTAAGTATGATTTATTAAAAATGAAAAATGATAAGTTGAAAAAGGTAAACACTTATTTGTTAAAAGAAAAAGATTCTTTTAAAAATAAATTTGAATATGTTTCAAAGGAAAATGAATTTTTGAAAGGAGAATATTTCCATATCTTTTAAATTAAATGATATTTGTGAAGGAAATAATTCATTGAAAAATAAAAAATATTTGGTGGAAAAAGAAAAAGAAATTGTTTTGGATGAAAATAACACTTTGAAAAGAAAAATTGTTTTAAAAGAAAAGAAAACATGTCTAAAAAGAAAAAGATTGTTGATTCTTATTCTTTCCATGCTCTTCATGCTACTATTGATAAAAATGAGATTTAAGTCTTGAAAAATAGAATTAATTATTTGAGCTCAACTTTGAGAAATTGTGCATTTAACCATTCTAGATTGGAAACCTTGCTTCAAAAGAGACACGCTCCACATATTCATGCACATAATCCATAGCATACATATGCACACTATGCTCATATTAACACTCATTCTCATATGCATGCTAGAGTGTACAAATGTACACATTGTGGCCGCAAAGGCCATCTTGCAAGATTTTGCTTTGATAGATTAAATTCTACAAATTTTGCAAATAAAAATGTTTGGGTTCCTCATGATGCTAACCCCGTGGACCCTAACAAAAATGGGTATCAAAATTCCCACCACTTGTGTTTGATGTAGGTTCGGGCTCTCACATGACGTGAGAGGGTTGGTGCCTTGGTGGTGGATGCAAAGTTAGATGGACATACCCTATTGATGCATCGCTATTAAGGAAGTTTGGTGGGAGGACCACCATGATTTTGAGACTTAGAGAATAGTTCACATGATTTGGTAACTATCTCTATCTCCTATTTTATTTACATGCTTTCATATAAATATTTTTAGCCTATTTTGGTTTTATACTTCATGTGGTGAATACTTGTTTAGATGTAGTTTTCATTAAAACTTGTGTGTATACCTGTACAAGTAGTAAGGTACACTTGATTATTATATGTTTGTACTTCAATGCTCATTTGTACTCATTACATGCACATGTATAACCTAGTTTTGATGATTCTTTCATTTATACTCATTTTTCCTATCTTTGTACATGTTTTGCTTCATGTATATGTTAATTTTGTCTAAACTAATAAATATACATGTTATACCCTTGAGTCACTTGCCTTCATGGAAATTCTATTATGGTCTCTTTTGTATTTGGGATATGTATGTATACTTTTAGTTTTGATAAAACATACATATCCTTAAAGTTTATTTTTAATGAAAAATAAATTTTTAAGATTTTTATATGCATTGGTATTTTGAGCTTTATTCATTATTTTCATGAATATGCTATTCACACGATTCTCGTGCACTCACATTATTTTTATATACTCATATACTTGTTTTATGAGCACTTTTTTGAGCCTTATAGATCTTGAGTGACAATTTTTGTGTACTCAGCAATGATTCATGAGATATATGTTTTGTTTTCATATTTGAAGGAATCTTTAACTAACTAATTTTTTAAAATTACTTTAAACTAGTTATTTATTCTTTACTTGGTAGTGTTTTCAATTTACAACTATTTTCAAATCTTATTTTTGAAAACTTCTACCCTTTAAGGGCGGATAGTTAGGAGACCATGTCTTGTATGCTTTAAATGAATATCTTTTATCATGTGCATGAATAGGATGGATAGTTATGAGTAATACACATAATCTTCATGATATTTCACTTTTGTATACTCATATAAGTTTTCTATATATGTATGCTTCAAATTTCAAATAATATCAATTTCAATTGGTATTTTCTCTTTCATACATATATATGATTTGATTGTGCTTATTTTACAATATTTACATGTTTAAAGCACAAACTATGTTTATACTAAGCTTGACTTAAATTTATATGCTTAATAAGCTTATGCATTATTTTCAATTAGTATTTCAATTAAATTTTAATTGGTATCAAAAAGTTACAAGATATTTCAATTGGTATCAAAATTTATAATGTTTCAATTTCAATTGGTATAAAAAATCTACTATTGATATCTTAAAATTTTGTTTATTTACAAGTGGTACCAACTTTTATTTTGTCAACCACAATTTGATTTCATTGGAATCAAAATTTGCTTTGTTGACTTAAGAAATTTCAAATTTTATTTTAAAAGTGATTTTTCAAAATTTGTTGATATATATTGCTTATATGGAAGGGGAGCTTAACATCTTCTCTATATATAGATTCATGTTGAGTGTATCTCAAATTAAGGAGCTTGACATCTCTTCTTTATGTGGTACACATGTGTAGGGGGAGCTTAACATCTCCGCTTATACATTGTATATTATGCTTTATGTGGATTAGGGTCTTGTCATTCCTTCTTCATGTAATGCATATATACAGGGGGCTAACTTTACATCTCTCTTCTTCATGAATGTATATCACATATATATCTTTATTGTTTGATTTGTTTTTGCCCCTTTGTTGATGAATTGACAAAAAGGGGGAGAAGAACTTTGAGAGTTTATATATGCATATTTATTTTCTTGCTTATGCAAAAAGGAGAAAAGAATTTGGTAAGTTTATGCATATATGTTTTTGTTTAGTTTATGCACTTTATTGAATATCTTTATGTTTATTGCTATGCATGAGTTAAGGGGGAGCTTCTATGAAGCTTAACTTTAATCCATGCATATATAACTCCATGAGTTTTGTCATCATCAAAAAGGGGGAGATTGTTGGCCCAAAGGCCCATCGCTCTAGTTTTGATGATGATTAACTTATGTAGTTATTATACTAATGATCTTGTGCTTATTTAGTTTCAGATATTTAATCAAGATCTTAGTAAGTGTTTAGATTCAACAAAAGATTTGAAGTCGAGTTTTGGAGCTAGCACGTGTTGATTCAAAAGCTCACGCATCAAGATCACATCAAGTACTCAAGAGGAGTCTAGCTCTTTGGATCAAGGTTTGGACCAAGTCCAGAAGGAGAAGAAGATTTTCAAGAGAAGATTTTCAGGAGACTTGTGTCATATTTATAAATGTCAAGATTTGTTTTTAGATAAAATGTAAAGGATAGATTAGTTGTGGATTACTCAAGTTCATATGCACACGCACAAAATTTATATGTGTTTTCATAAAACAGTTTTAGTTTTAGAAAATTCTATTTTGGTTTTTGAGCTTCAAAATATACATCTTTATGTTTCATGATTAGAGTTCATCAAAACAAGTTTATATGTGTTTTGGATTTCATCCATATACATTGTTGGTTCAAATATTTAGAAAAACTTATTTGATGTTTTCTATATCATGTGTTTGAGTTTTAGATTTATCAAAACCGATTTTAGAGTTTATTGTCAAAAACATAGATATTTCATCTCATATGTGTATTGGATCATATTCATACACACTATGCTTCAAAAGTATTTAAAATATCTTGTTTTTGTATTTGGAGAAGTTTTAGAAAAATCATTTTTCAATTTGGAAATTGTTTTTGAAAATACGGTTTTTGTTTAAGGCCAAAATTTCTATATCACAAAATAGTCCAAAATATTTATAATATGTTTTGAATTTTGATCAAACATGTTTGTACATCAAAGTATTTCAATGAACCTATTTTTGTAAATTTTATATGATTTTATGGGATTTTATTAAAGTTAAAAAGACCAAGTTTTAATCCCAAAATATTTCAGACTAGGCCTTCTGCCGGTCGATCGAGCCAGAAGTTGGTCGACCGGGCGGTCGACCGATGTGCACAAAACGTACACGGCCATTTGGCTAGTGGGCCGGTCGACCGGGCGGTCGACCGTCTAGAGATCTTTGCTCCCGGTCGACCGGCCAGAGAGCTCTGCTATCTGGATCTGGCCTCGGTCGACTCGGTGGTCGACCGGTAGGTATAAGCCTTAGCACGGTCGACCGGGCAGTCGACCGGCAGGCTGCAACGGTCAGAAACTTGACCATTGGCTGGTCGACCAGCCGGTCGACCGACAGCTGACTTTTCTGCTAAGTTGGACCCCAGCGGTTAGTTTTTTTAGGCCTATATATTGGGGTTATTTTGGGCTGTTTTCTATAAGATTTTGAGTGGGTTTTCAAGCTAGTTTTTCCTATCTCTCTAAGAGGTTTTCTCCACTTATTTTAGAGCTAATTCTTTCATATCAAAAGGAGAGTTTTCAAGAGTGTTTTTCAAAAGAGATTTCTTGAGTTTTTCACCACAAATCTATCCTAGTTTTTTCTCACACATACTTGAGCTTTCCATTGCTATATCATTCCTATAGGAGATTTGTTGTGAGAGTGTTTTTTAGGTGATCAAAGTGTTGAGATCACCAAAGTATTCATTCTTGTATTTGAGGAGGCGAACTTGCGGGTTCGTATTGTTTCGAGTTCTTGTGGGAGCTCGGTGTAGAGGTGCGGCCTCGACAAGTGATTGGTCACTAATGTTGCATATTTAATGTCACATTTTCATACTGATTTTAGAATAAAAGCCTGCATTGTCCTAATTATTTGTTTGATTTATTTGCAGGCCCAATCCTTAAGGAGATGAAGAGAAATGAGCCCAAAAGCCCACCAGAATTCTGAATTAAATCAGAGTTAATTCGCACACATAAAATCAGGGCAAAATCAAGAGGTTGAAACCGGTTGAGAAGAATCCTCTCAGAATCGATCGGTTAAAGTCAAGAATCCAAGGCCATTTCGTCAGAATTCGGAGCTTAAACGAAGAAACCAACAAAGGATAAAGTCAGAAGAAACTCCCGGGATGACCCACCAACAGGGTGTGGCCATCTGGCCACACCCTGGCTGCAGAAACGCAGCTTTTGCCGCGTTTCTGCGGCAATCTTGGGGAGTTACGGGGAGCGTGAACTCCCCGACCTCCCCGGGATCTTGGTGGTTGGGTTTTCTGCCTATAAAATGCCATATTGTGCACTGAAAATGGACGCCAATGCAGAGTTAGGATCTTAGACTAGTTTTTCCATTTTGTAGTTTAGTTTTTACTTTTATATAACTTGTATGTAGCTTAGGGTAGAAGAAGATTCATGTAAGTAAGAGAGAGGGGCTGATGTTGAGAGTGACACCGACGATGTACCCTACTCCTTTCTTTCATTGTCTCAGCAAGTAATAAAGGTAAAAGCTTTGTTTGTTTTCTATTCTGCTTTACTTTACATTTGTTTTTGCTTCTCTCTTCCTCTTCTACTTTACCTTGGTTGTTGTTGAAGTGTACAAGTGAATTCCAAAGCAAGTCTAACTAAGCTACGTGAGAGCCAGCGATAGTTCATGAAGACGTTCTCCTCTTCCAAGCTCCGCATCACTTCGTTCTTCTTATGCTTGACGATATAATGTGCACGGGGACCGAGCTCGAGTTTATGATCTATGCGTTGAACGCCTCCGAAGCAAAAAGGTAGAACTTGCAAAAGGTTTCCAAGTAAGTCATCAATCAACCTAGGTAAGTATCTCTTTACTTCTTTTCTTTTCTTTCTTAGTTTAGATCACCAACCACTTCTTCCAAATCGTTTTCATTCTCTTCTCCACTTCATTGTACATAGTCGCTTTTCATCGTTTTCTGATTTCCCACCTTCTTCATCCTTCGCTTTCTTCTTAACTTTAACCTTTAACTTTCGTTTTCTTTTTCTTAACTTTAAAAATAGAGAAGAACTCTCGTTTGGTTTTTATAACGATTTCAATAAAACTGTAAAAGCTTCCATCGCAAACCCTCCTTGTGGATCACGACCCGCATTAGCCACTTGCTATAGCGGAAGAATTGAGCACTTGCACATTTTTATTATAAGATCTGAAATTCCATATTTTGTGTGCAGGTCTAGCCTCAATCAAATTTTGGCGCCGTTACCGGGGAGGGTAAAACGGTTTTTATTGAAATCTGAATTTTTATTGCAAATTTTTTTTAGACCTAAACGAATTTTCTTCTCTGTTGCAGGTTACAGGGCAAGCAAAACAGAAAATTATTATTGCAGTGACAGACAAGTGGCCTTGGGCCTCTGCTCTAAAAAGCAGAGACCCATTGCCCTCTGAATTGCCGCGTTTCCACGGCAAAAGCCGCAGATCCGCGGCAATGAAGAGCTGACTACTAACAGCTTTTTGCAGGGCTGCTTAGTTTGCAAATTCTAGTTTGCTGCAATTATTTATTTCTTATATGCCATCACAAAAACCTGCTAATAATCAACAGTAAAAAGTTTGTTGCAAAAGTTAAAAATTGATTAGACATTTGCATCTTAGGCACGTGTCTTTTTAATTCCTTTACTTTACTGTTGAAGAGTGCTGGAGCAAGGTATGTTTGCATTGCATCTAGAATAAGACTATCTCTTGGTTGATTTATATCGCTTTGAGTGCATCTTATTCATCTTGTACACTTGCATAAAAACTGATCTTAAGGGCACCACCCAATAATAAGATAAGGTGGGGATTTAATCACCCTTCCTTAGCCCAAAAATCAGAATCCAAGCACTCACTAACCCAAGCCTAACTAAAATTGAGTAGACGTTGGCCCTAGGGACATCTCGGTCTCAATTAGGAGATTATCCTAAGGGAAAAAATGTTAGAATCTAACTCCTGCAAAATCAGTGTTTAGGAAAGGGATTGAGGGCCGAAAGCCCGAAGGTTGGTGGTTATTTAATTAAGGAACGTCTTTTGACGGAAAACCTCCCACCAACCTTGCCCTGACCTGGCTGATTAGCTTGTGGTTAAAGTCTACATTAGACCTTCCGTGGACAGTCTAACCAGTTAGGAGTCGTCTAGGTCCTAAGTCTACCCTAACTTAGGTTAGAATTTTTTCTTTCTTGTTTGTTTATTTGTTTGCTTTTCTTTCTTTTTTGTGTGTATTCTATTGTGTGATATGGACTATAATAATAATTTTTTCAACTACAATAATAATCCATATTACACACCGACTTCATTTTCGGTTATTACCAACCCGGCATATCATAACTTTGACCAACCTATTGTGCCGGATTGGTCTTATCCGAATCAATATGACCCATACCCCCATCTAATAACTATAATTTCCATAACGATTTTAACTCTTCACAGAGTCAGTGGGGATTCACCTACCCCGAGTCCAATTTTCAACCACAGTGTCCTCCTTCTCCACCTAGTCCACAATATTTCCACGAGTCATACTCAGTTCCACCAGTCCAAAATAGAAAACCATCAATTTTGGAACGGAGTATGCGTGAGTCCAAACAACAATCACAAAATCTGATGGACTCACAATTTCAATACCACTTCCAAAATAACTCTTCATCTTTTCAACAAGACAATGAACCCATCAACTTGAAAAGATGCTAGAAGCCATGACTCATGCTCAAAATGCTAGAAATCGTGACATAGACATGATGGTCGAATCTCTACGTTCCCACCGTCCTGATGTCACTAACCATCCTGTTAGAGCCGAAGAGTCATGTAGTTTTAGAAATCAAGATTCCATTTCAGAACAACCATGTGAACTTACCCAAACTCCAAATGATATTGATAGTTTGGCTAGTTTTCCTTTTCCTGAAATAGAACTTGAAAATGATTATGATCCTGAACCCCAACTTAGTGATTCAATTCTATTTCCTGATTCGATTATGACTCCGGTATCTTCACCTGACTTCAATCTTTTCCCGGAGTCAACATTGGATCCTGTACCAATTCATAAAGAAATTGAATCACCCATCTTTGAGGATCATGTTAAACTTGACCAACTTTACAATTTTAAAAATCCCATGGATAAATTGGCAAGTTCTCCATTTTTTGATATTGAACTCAATGAGATATGTGACCTAGATTCTCAAATCTGTGATCCAGTTCAACTTTCTGAATCAATATTGACTCCTGTTTTATTACCAAACTTGAATAATATTCTAGAGTCAGTTTTGATTCCTCCACCTATCATTCCTGAACTGGAATCACCCATATTAGGTCACATTCCATTGTTGGAAAATACATGTGGACTGGAGTTTCAACTTCTTGACTTGGACCCAATTTCTGAACCTATTTCGACTCCTGAACCTTTACTTGACTTAAGTCACCTTCCTGAGTCGGTATTAGTTCCTGTCCTTCCTGAGTCCAAGTCAACTGTTCTATCATTTCATACTCCATTCTGGGACGAGGTGGTTGATAAATTTGACTCCGAAATTAGTTATGGAATATGGAAATTAGATGGGATTAAATATTTAATAAAGATCCTTCATGGATTTATCTTTTTAATGGGTTATATTAAAGATATTTCTGGTGGGTTCCTCCGAGACCCAAGAAAAGTTGATTGGGCCGCATTTCGTGGACCAATCAGACCACCACCGGAACAACCACCATAAGGTAACCTTTTCCTTCCCTTTCTTCTTTTTCATGCATCTATGCATAAATTCATACATTGAGGACAATGCATGAGATAGGTGTGGGGGAGGGTCTAACATAACTTTTCTTTTTCTTTAAAATAAAAAACAATATTTTGACTTATTTTTGTAAGAAATTAAGTTAATTTTAAGGAATAGGAAAATCCAAATTAGGATTTCTTATACGTGGTCAAAGTAAGATTATTTGTTTGATTTTTAGAGTTAGGAAGATAATTTGTCAAAGTAATTCGGTCTTGATCTTTACCTTGATGAAATATGCACACTTCATACACTTACACACTTAGGGTTCAAAAACAAAGATTCTTATGTCTTATAAAAAAAAAGAAAAAATAAACAAATTTAATTATTGATTAGCTAGGTGCTTTGGCCTAAGCAAGCCTTAGTATTTATGTGAAAGATAATTAGATAAGTTCGAAAAAAAATGATGAATAAATCTAATTATTGATTAGCTAGGTGCTTTGGCCTAAGCAAGCCTTAGTATTTATGCGAAAGATGATTAGATCCTCTGATTAAGCTGGGTATTTGTGCCTAATAAAGCATAAGTATTCACACCTAAAAGGGATTCATATAATAAAGTCCTTAGTTTTGTGGCCTTGTTTGCTCAAGTCCTTAAGTCCTAGGGGTGTCTTCTCACCTGGTGCCCTAAGACCGTCTGGTTTGGGAGTCATCGATTAAGGCTCATTACATGGGCAGATTAGAAAGCCTAAACTAAGGAATAATACCACCAAAAACAAAAAATATATATATAAATAAATAAGGCATAAGAGTTGGCGTTAATGAACCCTTAGTCAAAATTTTCACAGTCACAAGGTGCATATGACTTAGGGTAAAGTAATAGACTAGATGAGAAGTATAATTTGACTCCTTACTTTGATTGATAACAAATTTTTGAATAGAGACTAAGTTTAGGAATGAAAAATTCGGTTTTCCTATAACTTATAGATTGCTTAGATCTTACAATCATATTTAAAATATTTTTCTCTTTCAAAATGCTTTTCGAAAATACTAACTCTTTATTTCTCTTTCTTTATGGATTTTGTGGGTGCAATCCGCTGAAAACCCTCACGAGACAAAACTCGTCCTCTAGGGGAAACCTAGAGGTTTAACGGCTTGTTGCACATGCTCAGTGCAATCGCGCGACCTGCGAAAGTGGACTAATAATCATTAGTATAGTTTAGTTGTTTTACTCGAGGACGAGGAAAAGATAGGTATGGGGGTGTGATTGGTCACTAATGTTGCATATTTAATGTCACATTTTCATACTGATTTTAGAATAAAAGCCTGCATTGTCCTAATTATTTGTTTGATTTATTTGCAGGCCCAATCCTTAAGGAGATGAAGAGAAATGAGCCCAAAAGCCCACCAGAATTCTGAATTAAATCAGAGTTAATTCGCACACATAAAATCAGGGCAAAATCAAAAGGTTGAAACTGGTTGAGAAGAATCCTCTCAGAATCGATCGGTTAAAGCCAAGAATCCAAGGCCATTTCGTCAGAATCCGGAGCTCAAACGAAGAAACCAACAAAGGATAAAGTCAGAAGAAACTCCCGGGATGACCAACCAACAGGGTGTGGCCAGATGGCCACACCCTGGCCGCAGAAACGCGGCTTTTGCCGCGTTTCTGTGGCAACTTGGGGAGTTACGGGGAGCGTGAACTCCCCCGACCTCCCCGGGATCTTGGTGGTTGGGTTTTCTGCCTATAAAAGGCCATATTGTGCACTGAAAATGGACGCCAATGCAGAGTTAGGATCTTAGACTAGTTTTTCCATTTTGTAGTTTAGTTTTTACTTTTATGTAACTTGTATGTAGCTTAGGGTAGAAGAAGATTCATGTAAGTAAGAGAGAGGGGCTGATGTTGAGAGTGACACCGACGATGTACCCTACTCCTTTCTTTCATTGTCTCAGCAAGTAATAAAGGTAAAAGCTTTGTTTGTTTTCTATTCTGCTTTACTTTACATTTATTTTTGCTTCTCTCTTCCTCTTCTACTTTACCTTGGTTGTTGTTGAAGTGTACAAGTGAATTCCAAAGCAAGTCTAACTAAGCTACGTGAGAGCCAGCGATAGTTCATGAAGACGTTCTCCTCTCCAAGCTCCGCATCACTTCGTTCTTCTTATGCTTGACGATATAATGTGCACGGGGACCGAGCTCGAGTTTATGATCTATGCGTTGAACGCCTCTGAAGCAAAAAGGTAGAACTTGCAAAAAGGTTTCCAAGTAAGTCATCAATCAACCTAGGTAAGTATCTCTTTACTTCTTTTCTTTTCTTTCTTAGTTTAGATCACCAACCACTTCTTCCAAATCGTTTTCATTCTCTTCTCCACTTCATTGTACATAGTCGCTTTTCATCGTTTTCTGATTTTCCACCTTCTTCATCCTTCGCTTTCTTCTTAACGTTAACCTTTAACTTTCGTTTTCTTTTTCTTAACTTTAAAATAGAGAAGAACTCTCGTTTGGTTTTTATAACGATTTCAATAAAACTGTAAAAGCTTCCATCGCAAACCCTCCTTGTGGATCACGACCCGCATTAGCCACTTGCTATAGCGGAAGAAGTGAGCACTTGCACATTTTTATTATAAGATCTGAAATTCCGTATTTTGTGTGCAGGTCTAGCCTCAATCAACAAGCTAGTGTGCTTGCGTGTGTTGCTCTTGCGGGAACAAGAGAGGGACTAGTGAGTAGAAGGATTTCTGGTGTGAACTCGTTGTAGGTGTTGCGGCACCGAGTGATCCAGTGGGATCGGTTTTAGTGGAAATCCTTCATAGTGTTGAAGGCGGGGACATAGAGCAAGGGTGCTCGAACCTCGAAATAAATCTCCCATGTTTGCGATTGCTCTCTCTATCTCTCACTTGTGTTTATATATTGCATGCTTATATTGCTCATCTTTTTATATGCTTGATATATCTTGTGCCTAATTGTTATATGCTTGGGATTGTTTGCTCACACTTGTATTCAACCAAGAGAGCCATAGTGGCACCTCAACTCTTAATCTGGAGGAATCTTGAGAAGATAGTCCAGAGACCTTCATCGAGAATTCGGCTGCACTCTTGTATTATACTTGGTGTGTTTAGCTTAATAGTTTTAATTTGCTTAAATAGTTTTTAATTTCGCATTATTCATCATTAGATTAGCTTGTCACCTATTCACCCCCCTCTAGGTGACCTACACACATCTCAAATGGCCATGAGAAGGATGATGGATGAAGATGTCCCAGTGCTTAATGGACAAAATCATCATGGATCTGACATGCTGACATCGCTTAGCAAAGGTAATGGCGTCAGGGATCATCTTCGGCCAATAATAACCAAGTCTTCTAAACCGGTCTCCAAGCTTGTGCCTGGGTTGATGAGCTCCGCATATACCATCATGAGCTTCCTTGAGTGCTTCATGTGCCTCTTTGTGTGAAAGGATCGTAGCAGGTATGATCGGTGATATAATATTTGCATGATCATATTGGTAATAAAATCGAGGAGCTTTCTTTCTGATGGCAGTTGTCTGCTTAGGGTCATCAGGCAATATGCCATATAAAATGAAGTCAATGAAAGGGAATCGCTAATATCTATGCTCGAGACTTGTCGAAATCTTAAGAACCTCTTTGACTTGAAGATCTCCTCTTGGAGTTTTACTATTTTCAAGGGCGAATTTGCAGCAGTAGTAGCGACTGTAGATGAGTACTTTCTCGATGGCTCCAGCAGAAAGGGCCAACGAAGCTGCGAGGGATGCCAGTGTAATTGAGTTCAGACCTGCAGACAGAAAATACAAAATTTCAGAAATACAAAGCAGAAATGAAGTACTCAATACTACCGCTATATCAAAGTGGCTATGTGGGTCATGATCCACAAGGAGGGACTAGCGATATAAGCGTTTTGTAAGTTCTCTTTAAAGTTCCTTAAAATGATTAAAGTTCTTCTTTTGTTCTTTAAAAAAAAGAAAATAAGTTATATTAAATTGTGAAAGTGATAGGTTGGAGTAAATGAAAAAAATAGAAAATAAATTTATATAAAGAAATTAAAAGAGTGAATAAAAGAGTTGGGAGATGGTAGTGATCTAAACTAAAAGATTAAAAAAAAAGAAAACTTAAAAGAAATACTTACCTTCTTTGATTGAAGACTTACCTTGGATCGTTGGCACGTTTACCTTGCTTCTAAGGTGATCAACGTATAATCTATAAGATTGAACTCAATCCCTATTCATATTACATCATCAAGACGCACAAGAATGAAATGATACAAAATATTGAGGAGAAGATCATCATCACGAAATATCGATGGCAAACACACGACAAGGTTATACCGATGCTACTAGATTCGCTTAGATACTTATCAAAAACCAAAAGAGGAAGTGAAAGAAAACAAGAATAAAGAAAAAAGTAACTTTCGATTCGATTAAATAATAATGAAAGAAAAGATGAATACTTACACCGGTGTCACTCTCAGTATAAGCACCTTTCTCATTCCTCCATGAACTTTTTCTTTCCTCTCAGTTACATAAAGAAAATAAAAATTTACATTAAAAGAGAAAAAAAACCTAGGTTAAACCTATACAAGAATCTATTCCACTCTCTGCTTCATCCTCTTCTATATACTGAGAAATCCCAACATTTATAGGCAAAAACTAAAAGGGGAGAGGGTGAGAAGATAGGAGAGCAAAACACTCCCTGTATCTTAACCAATTTGCCGCGAAAACGCGTCTTTGGCCGTGTTTTCACAGCCTGGGTGTGGCCAGGTGCCACACTCGGGGGTGCTGATCCCTAGTTTCTCGATCTTCTTTTATCTCTTACTGGATTTTCAGATTTTGGTCCTGGATTTGTCGAAACCTCCTTTGATCTTTGGATTTAACCAATTGATTTGTAAAGATCTGTTTGACCTGCTTGTTCAACTAGTTTTATCTTCTTTGATTTGCCCTGATTTGCCTTGATTTGCCTTGATCCTTGATTTGAATTTAATTTTAAATTAAATCAGAATTTGGGTAGGCTTTGGGCTCGTTTTCTCTTCCTTCTCCCTGATAATGGGCCTGCACATTATTAAATAAAATAAAACTAAATAACAGGATTTATTATATAATAAATATGAGAATGTTATAATATATATGCAATATCAGTGACTGATCACACCCCCACACTTATCTTTTGCTCGCCCTCGAGCAAAATATCAAAACTAAACCTAAAAAATTATTATACCACTTTCGCAGGTCACGCGATTGCACTGAGCATGTGCAACAAGCTGTTAAATCTTTAGGATACCCCTAGAGGATGAGTTTTGTCTTATGAGGGTTTTCAGTAAATTACACCCACAAAATCCATAAAGAAAGAGAAATAAAGTGTTAGTATTTTCGAAAAGCATTTTGAAAATGAGAAAAAATATTTAAAGTATTATTTTAAGAGTTTAAGTAATCTATAAGTTATAGGAAAACTAAATTTTCATTCTTAAACTTAATCTCTATTCAAAAACTTGTTATCAATCAACCTAATGAGTCAAACTGTATTTCTCATCTAGTCTATTACTTTACCCTATGTCATATGCACCTTCGTGACCATGAAATTTTCACCAAGGGTTCTTTAATTCTAACTCTTATACTTTAATTTATTTATTTATATTATATATTTTTTATATTATTGGTGTTATTATTTCTTAGTTCTATTGGGCCTTCTAATCTGCCCATATAATGAGCCTTTAATCAGTGACTCTCAAACTGGACGGTCTTAGGGCACTGGGTGAGAAAACACCCAAAGGACGTAAGAACTCGAGCAAATAAGGCCACAAAACTAAGGATTTTATTATATGGACCACTTTTAGGCGTGAATACTTATTACTTTATGAGGCACAAATAACCAGCTTAATCAGAGGATTTTTGGTATAAATATATATAATTTTTTTTCTTTTTTTTATATAAGGCATAAGAATCTTTGTTTTAAACACTAAGTGTGTAAGTGTATAAATCATGCACATTTTATCAAGGTAAACATCAAGCCTAAATTACTTTTTCAAATTTTCTTTCTAACTCTAAAAATCAAACAAATAATCTTATTTTTACTTAATTTCTTATAAAAATATGTCCAAATATTGCTCTCTTTTCAAAAAGTTTTCTTAAAGAAAGAAAATGTTAATTTTTTTAATTTAAATAAAAAAACCTATGTTATGTTAGAACCCTCTCCCACACCTATCTCATGCGTCGTCCTCAATGTTTGAATGAATGCATAGATGCATGAAAAAGAAGAAAGAGAAGGAAAATATTACCTTAAGGTGGTGGCTCCGGTGGTGATTGGATTGGGCCAAGCGTTGCTACCCAATCAAAATAATGTGGTGGTTCACAGAACCCACTTTTATTGACTTCTTTTCTATGTACATAATTTCAATCCCCAATATGAATAGGATCATGAAAGATCCTATCATGAAACTTAGTCCCTTTGCATAACCAGTCTTGAAAAATCATCACTGAGTCATTATGGTCAATACCTATGTCCAACGAAAGAATGTGACTTGGTGGAATAATTAACTTGGATTCAAAAGTGATAGGTTCAAGAACCATTACTAACTCAGGAAAATCAACTTTGGGTTTAAGAGTCAGTTTTGGTTTAAGAGTTGAGTCCAAATCAAAGAATTGAAATTCATATTCTTCTCCTATCAATGGAATGTGACTATCCAAATTTGGTGATTCAATTTCTAGATCTATGGGTACAAGTATAAATGTTGGCTCTGAAATTGGTCCAAATTGGGTAATGATACCGGAATCAACATAGATTCGAAGATGAAAACTGAATCATAAGATTGATGATTGGGGTCACATTCACATTCAAGTTCAATCTCATTAAATGAAAAACTTTCCAATTTGTCCAAGGTTTGGAATTGGTCAAGTTCAAATTTGTGTGATGAAATTGAGTATTGATCAAAGTCTCCAAGGCACCAAGATTCTTCGTTCCTATCAATATGGCTAGGGTAATCGGGAATGATCGAGCATGTGTTAGGTAGAGATTCCTCATTCTTATGTTTCACTATGTTGATATAACGACTCATTTGTGCTTCTAACCTATCGATAGATTGAAAAAATTATTTTCGGACTGAACTAGGTTTTCCATACTCCTATCTGAGTTCATAGGTTCTTCTTCTTGTTGTGGGGACTTGGAACATAGAGTAAGGATCTTGGATTTGGGAGTGTTGTAGGAATTATATGTCCATTATTTTCAGCTTTCGTTCTTGAGACTCAATCATGGTTTCTATACTTTTCATAGCCTCAGATTTTTCTTCTATTGGTTGATCATGACTGGGGAAATTATGGGCTGAATGTTGGAATGGTGGTTGACAATTGACTCAGGAGAGTTGTATTCCCATTGACTTTGTGAAAAGTAGTGATGATAATTCCAGTCTTGTTCATAGTATTGGGACTAGGGCATGTATTGATTTGGATAAGACCAATCCAGCACGCTAGGTTGGTTAAAGTTATGATATGCCGGGTTGGTAATATCTGAGTCAAAAGAGGTCGGGGTATAATATGGATTACCATTAAAATTGAAAAAATTGTTGTTATAAACCATATCACATAAGAAATGTCAAAAACAAACAAAGAAAAATAAACAAATAAATAAACAAATTAAAAAAATTCTAACCTAAGTTAGGGTTGGCCTTAGACCTAGACGACTCCTAACTGGTTAGACTATCCACGGGGGTATATTGCAGAATCTGAGCAAAAGTTAATCGACTAGGTAGGAATAAGATCAGTGAGAGGTATTCGTGCCTGAGTAATGAGCCTAATTATGTCAAACCACTGTTTTTTGAGGTTTCGCCTCATCAATCCCCAAACCATCAATCCCCAAACTTTGACACCGATTTGGCAAGACTCAAATTCTAATCAACTTTTCCCTTAGGTCAGTCTCCTATTGAGTCTGAGATGTCTATAGGGCCAACATCTATTCAGTTTTAGTTAGGCTTGAGTTAGTGAGTGAGGAGATTGCTTTTGGGTTAAGGGAGGGTAATGACTTCCTCACATTATTTTGTTTAAAGGACAAACCCTTGAATCAATTTAGTGTATTGTGTACATGTATATGAAAAGCAACACTTAAGCAATGTAAACAATTCAAAAGTGTTCCTATACTACATGCTATGCACATGTACTTTTGCTTCAGCACTCTTCAACATTAATGTAAAATGTAAGCGAAATTAGACAATGCCTAAATGCAAAGTCTAAACCGTTTTTAGCATTTAACAAATACCAATTTACTATTGAGGTAAGAAAGCATGTACAGTGAGTTAAACAAGAAAATAAATTACCTGCATAAATTTTACTTTACAATTCAACCAACTATAAAAAATACAGGTTAGTAGTTCACTCAGATTGCCGTAGGAATGCAGCAAATCTGAGGGCGTCTGGGCTCTGCTTTCTTGAGCAGAGTCCAGGGCCACTTATATGTCCAATACAGCAAAAAATTCCTTGTTGTTAAACTTGTACACCAAGAATAAAGAAGAAAGTTAATCAATAAAGTAAACAAAAAAGAGTTACTTACCGTTCCTCCCCAGCAACGGCGCCAAAATTTAATTGAGTTCAAACTTCAAACCTGCACATAGAAAATACATAATTTCAAAAATACAAAACAGAAGTGCAAGTACTCAATACTACCGCTATAGCAAAGTGGCTATGCGGGTCGTGATCTATGAGGAGGGACTAGCGATGGAAGCTTTTTGTAAATTCTCTTTTAAGTTACATAAAATGATTAAAGTTCTTCTCCTGTTCTTTAAAAGAAAAAGAAAATAAGTTATGTTAAATTGTGAAAGTAATAGGTTGCAGTAGATGGAGAAAATAGAAAATGAATTTAACAAAAGAATTAAAAAGAGTAAATAAAAGAGTTGGGAGATGGTAATAATCTACTAAAAGATTAAAAGAATGAAAACCTAAAAGAAATACTTACTTTCTTTGGTTGATGACTTACCTTAGATCATTGGCACATTTACCTTGCTTCTAAGGTGATCAACGCATAATCCATAAGATCGAGCTTAGTCCCCATTCGCTCTACATCATCAAGACGAAAAAGAATGAAATGATACAAAATATTGAGGAGAAGATCATCATCATGAAATATTGGTGGCAAACACGCAATAAGGCTATACTGATTCTACTAGATTCGCTTAGATACTCATCAAAAACCAAAAGAGGAAGTGAAAGAAAACAAGAATAAAGAAAAAAAAGTAACTTTTGATTCGATTAAATAGCAATGAAAGAAAAGTTAAATACTTACACTGGTGCCACTCTCAATACAAGCACCTTTCTCATTCCTCCATGAAATTCTTCTCTCATCTCAGTTACATAAAGAAAATAAAAATTTAAATTAAAAGAGAAAGAAAAATCTAGGTTAAACTTATACAAGAATCTATTCTACTCTCTGCTTCATCCTCTTCTGTATACTGAGAAATCCCAGTATTTATAGGCAAAAACTAGATGGGGAGAGTGCGAGAAGATAGGGGAGTAAAATGCTCCGCATATCTTAACCAAATGGCTGTGAAAACGCGGCTTTGGCCGCATTTTCGCGGCTTGGACGCAGCAAGGTGGCCAAACCCGGGGGTGCTGATCCTTGGTTTCTCGATCTCCGTTTATCTCTTACTGGATTTTCAGATTTTGGTCCTAGATTTGTCGAAACCTCCTTTGATCTTTGGCTTTAACCAATTGATTTGTGAAGATCTGTTTTAACTGCTTGTTCAACTGGTTTTATCTTTTTTGATTTGCCCTGATTTGCCTTTATTTACCCTGATCCTTGATTTGAATTTAATTTTGAATTAAATTAGAATTTGGGTGGGCTTTGGGCTCATTCTCTCTTCCTTCTCCCTTGGTAATGGGCCTGCACATTATTAAATAAAAATAAGACTAAATAACAGCGTTTATTATATAATAAATATGAGAATGTGATAATATATATTTAATATCAGTGACCGTCACAATGCATCTGCATGTGCATTTACTGACGCGGTACATGTTCATTGTAAAAGTTTTCAAACGTCTCTACCATGATAATGGTCGTATTGTGTTAAGGCACCAAGTCTTCATGTCGGACTTCGTACTCCCCGTGAACTGGTTGACGATGAGGTTTTAATCATCGTATGCTTCGAGATTTTTGACTCCAATCTCTTCAGTAAGTTGCATCCCCATCAAAAGAGCATTGTATTGAAATGTTATTGGAACACGGCTCCATTAGCGAGAATGCACGAGGGATCACATAGTTATGTGGGAGAGATAAGTACTACCCCCACGCCTGCAATGATATTTCCCTCAGGATTCATTCTAGATGCTCCATCAAAAAATAGTTGCCACATTTATTCTTCTGAGGAGGCGTTGATCAAGTTAACTTCAACGATCTTGTCTATGAGATTGTCATAAAGTTTTAAAGTTCCTGGAACTGGATAATCAGCCAGAAAATTCGCCATAGCTTGACCTTTGATCGCTTTTTGTGGCATGAATTGCATCTAATCTTGTGAGAGCAATATGGCCCATTTCACTAATCTGCTGTTCAACGAAGATGGACTCGTCATCAGCAATCATAAAAGATTGACTCTGAAGATAACTTGAATGTGTTGCCCTATGAGGTAGTGTCTCATCTTCAGGAAACGAAGACCAACACTAAGCATTCCTTCTCGATTGGGTTATAACGGTGCCTGCCCCAATCATTATTATGCTTAAATAGAAGATTGCCTGCTTGTGGTTTTGATCATTGTTCTGGGCTAGTATTGCTCTCAAGGAATGATCCATCCTCGAACATATAACAGAAAAGGCTTTCCTGATACTGGAGCTACCAGAAGCGGCGGGTATGTGAGATACTTCTTGATATCTACAAATACTTCTTGGCAAGCATTGTCCCAGACGAATAAGACTCCCTACTTCATCAATCTAGAGAAGGGTTGGAAGTGCACTGAGAGATTTGATATGAATTTCTAGATGTACTTTAGTTGCCCCTGTAGGCCTCTGAGTTCTTTGAGATTTCTCGGAGGTTGCATCTCTTAGACGACATGGATCTTCTTTGGATCCAAGTGAATCCCTCTAGATGTAACAACAAATTCAAGAAATTTACCACTTGCTGCCCTCAGGAATGACTTGGTTCGGTTCGATCATCTTCAACTGGTGAGCTGATTAGTCTCCAATATTTCATATTTCATACTACACTTTCACACTTAATCTTAATAAAATTCTATTTAATAATGGGTGTTTCTCTTTGTTTCTAGGTCCATGGCTTGAAGAAGAAGAAGAGAGGCCCAAAAACTCCAACATATTTGAGGATTTTTAGAACCAAAAGAGAAGCCCACACATAAAGTCCAAATCTGCTAAACCAGGGAGCAGAAGTCAACAGTATGGACGCATCTACAGGCCACCTATACTGGCACCAGTCTGCTGGAGCTGGCGCCAGCAGACTGGTGCCAGTATGGCCACGAAAACGAGTCCTAGGCTGCATTTTCGCGGCAGTCCTGGCACCACTCGAGTGGTGCCAGAGGCCATACCTCCCACGTGATGTCCCATGCCCCCCTTTGCTATAAATAGCCCCCTGGTCTTCCAGAGCAGAAGATATGCAATATTTTAGGGTAGTTTTCATCTCCATTTTGTAGTTTTGGGTAGTTTAGGTTAGTGTTCGTATTCTTCCTCCTTTGTATTTTTCATTTCTTGTAGATCTTGTAATAGGGAGAGAGAGTTGTACATGTTGGGAAGTTAGAGTGCTTGTAATAGAAGGTGACAATCTATGAAAGGTGCTCTCTTAACTTATCTTTATTTTCTTCTCTCTAATCCCTTTTACATGTGTAACTAATTTTTCTCTCATGGAAACTAACTACTAACCACTAGCTAGTCTAACTTCTTTTATGATAATACACATGTTGCAAGAGCCATTGATGGCTCATGATGATGGATCTAACACCCTAACTTCCTAACAAGCTAACATTACTTTACTCCATGCTCACTTTTATTTTTGATGGTTTAAATGTAACTTGCACTTGTTTTGTTGAGTTGAGATGTGATGAGTTACATATGGGTCATGCTTTGAAACGCTCTTGAACCAAGGACTAGTGATTGCCAAGGATACATGTGAGGCAACTATCACTAAGAGGTTAGCATGTTGGTGGAGTCATTAGTAGTTAGTAGCCATGAGTTTTCTTTATTTTTCACTTTGGTTTAAATATTCCAAAAGCCACAAAGACATTCTTTTCTATGCTTCGCACTTCTTTGTTTTTACCGTACTTCTCTTTTACATTCTTTGTTTTCCTTTCTTTCATTCTTTCAAACATTGAAGAACTTTTAACACATATGTGAATCAATCGGTAAAGCTTCTATCGCCTCCCGTCCTTGTGGATTCGACTCGTTTTAGCCTTTATGCTATAACGGAAGTATCGAGGAAGCCAAAACACACACACACACACACACACTTGAAATCTTGATTTCAAAATATACACTTTTTGTGCGCGGTTTTCCCCTGATCAAATTTTGGCGCCGTTGCTGAGGATGGGAATGGTTTGATTTCACATTTTTGTTAACCTTTCTTCTTTGTTATTGGTGTGCAGGTTAAATTTTTAGCATTGCAGAAGTCCACACTTGCTCTTGTGTGGTTGGGTAAATTCTTGTATATTCTTGTACTCTGCTGCTAATTTTTGTTTATATTACCTGTGCACTGTAAATAATTTTAAGAACTAAAATACAGAAATTGGATGCTTTAAAATGGTTTAGACATTTGCATTTAGGCACGTGTCAATTTTTATTCCAATATACTGTATTTTATTCTTGTGTTGTTGTGATATTGATAGGAGGTGTATATATGGCATTGCATATAGTATAGGACAAACACATGGGTGATTTACTCTCTTTGTGTGTTCATTCTTATCTATATTGCACACTTGCACGAATTGAACTTAAGGGCAAAACCTAATACAACATAAGGTGGGGAAGTCATTACCTCCCTTAGCCCAAAAATCACCTCCCCACTCACACACCCAAGCCTTATGAAAATTTGCTAGACGTTGGTCCCCTAGGGACAGCTCGGACTCATTTAAGAGATTGACCTAAGGGAAAAGTTGTTAGAATTTGACTCTTACCAAATCGGTGTCTAAGGTTGGGGATTGAGAGGCGAAACCTTGAAGAACAGTGGTTTGGCATAATTAGGCCCATTGCTCCGGCACGGATACCTCTCACTAATCTTGCCCCTACCTGGCCGATTAACTCGTGGTCAGATTCTGACAATGTACCCCGCATGGACAGTCTAACCAGTTAGGAGTCGTCTAGGTCTAAGTCAACCCTAGCATATGCTTGTTTTATTTTTCTTTTTCTTTTTCTTTATTTGTTTGTTTGTTTGTTTGTTTATTTTATTGTAAATTGTGAAATAGATTTTAACAACAATAATTTTTCAATCCTAACATGAATCCATATTTCACACCGACCTCATTTGACTCGAATAACTCCAACCCAGATATGTACAACATAAACCAACCATATATACCGGATTGGAATTATCCGACTCAATATGACCCATACCCCCAATCCTATAACAAAGATTATCAAAATAATTTCTACACTTCACAGAGTCCATGGGGATTCATAACCCCGAGTCAAACTTTCAACCGCCTTGTCCACAATTTTCACAAAATTCATTCCCCGATTTTGATTCATATACTCCTTTTCCTGTTCCACCAACTGAAGTAAAATCTGATTTGAAAAGGAGTATGGAAGAGTCCCTACAACGAATTCAAAATTTGCTCAATTCACATCAAACTCCATACACTCTAGAACATCTAATTGAAGAGAAATCTAAGCTAGAAAAGAGTGGAAATCTTTTGTGAAACAGCAAAACAATTTCAAAATATGTGGGACCCCTCACCTCAACCAAACTTTCAGGAGTCATCTTTTCCAGTCACACCATTTCAAACTACAAAACCACCAATTCTGGAAATGAATATGGAACTCTTGCGTGAGTCTGAGCAACAATCACAAAATCTGATGGACTCACGACGTAACCATAATTTCTAAAACCACTTCCATACTCACCTTTTCAAGAAGAACCAATTCCAACGAGTATGGAAGACATGATTCAGATTCAAAATCCTGTTACTCGACCTATCAGTAGGTTAGACTCAATATTGAGTGAATTGATCAAAGAGAATGAGAAAAGTCTTTCTTGTCAACCTTTGACCAATCCTTATATCCCTAACCCTACCGATTGGTCCCAAGAATCATGTGATTTTGGAAATCAAGATTCAATTTCCTTACATTCATTTGAACTTGCTCAAATTTTTGAGAAGCACCTTGATATTTTGGCAAGTTATTCCTTTCCAGAATTGAAATTAACCATGAAGGTGATCCTGAACCTCATGTTGGTGATTCCATTTCACTTTTGACTCAATAATGACTCCGGTATCTATACCAGATTTTTTCTCTATTCCGGAGTCAACATTGAATCCTGTACCAGTACACCGTGAAATTGAATCATCAATATCGTATGATCACACTTTATTGAAGGGGAAAGTGTGTGAACATCAATTCTTTTGTTTGGACCCCATTTTTGAACCAATTTTGACTCTCCCATTTGAATCTCAACTTGATCTGAGTCAAATTCCTGAGTCGGTATCGGTTTTTGTTCCTGTTCCATTTGAGTCCAAATCCATCATCTCCCAGAATCACACTTCATTGTTGGACAAGCAAGTTGAAGAAATTGACTCAGTAATTATTTTTGAAAATTTGACATTTGATGGGGGTAATTTTTTCAATAAGATCATAAAGTTCTCCAATATTTTACTGGGTTGTATTAGAGAAGTCACTGGTGGGTTTCTGCAAGATCCACGATATTTTTATTGGGTAGCAACGCTTGGCCCAATCAGACCACCTCCAGAGCCACCACCATGAGGTAATCTTCCTTCCCTTTCCTTTTATTTCATGTATATACGCAATCACGATGCATTGAGGACAATGCATGAGATAAGTGTGAGGGAGGGTTTACTAACATAGGTTGTTTTCAATTTTCTTTCTTTTACACTTCTTTTTAGGAAAATTTTCAATTTTCTTTGTATAAACACTCTTTTACAAAACTTTTTGAAAATAAGAGAAATAGTTTGATTTATTTTAAGAAAATTAAGATTATCTTAGGAATTAGGAAGACCTAAAATTATGAATTCTTAAATCAAGTCAAAATAATAGATCTTGTTTAAATTTTAGGATAAGAAAGTAAGATTGGAAAGATAATTTGATCTTGAATTTTTTACCTTAGTTTTATGCACTTCACACTTACACAATTTTTTGGGATTAAAACAAAGACTGGAAATGCCATATTAACTATTAAAAAAATGGTAATAAAAACTACTTATTGAAGCTGGGTAGTTATGCCTCAGGCATGATCATTCACGCCTAAAAAGGTGGACAAAAATAAAATAATCCCCTTTAATTTTGTAGCCTTGTTTACTCGAGTCCTTAAGTCCGAGGGATGTTTTCTCATCTGGTGCCCTAAGATCATCTGGTTTGGGAGTCACCGACTAAAGGCTCACTACCCGGGTAAATAAGAAAGTCTAAGAAAACTAAGGGAAGAAAAAGAAAATATAATATATTGATAGAAATAAATTGCATGAAAGTTATAGTCGATATCCCAAGAATTTTCACAAATTCAAAAAGTGCATATTTTCTAAGAGTTTTATGAAAGATCAAAGAATCAATTCAATTTTAAATTCTTACATTTAATTTATAACAAGATTTTGCATTTCGACTTAGTTTAAGGAAGAACAATTTCTGGTTAACCTCTGACCTTAAATCACTTATATTTTCGTAAAAATACTTCAACACTTTTCTCTATTTCAAAATGCGTTTTCAAAAAATACTAACATTTGATTTCTTTATTTATAGATTTTGTTGGTGTAATCCGCTGAAAACCCTCAGGAGACAAAACTCCTCCTCTAGGGAAAACCTAGAGGTTTAACGGCTTGTTGCACATGCTCAGTGCAATCACGTCACCTGCGAAAATGGTGTAATAATTTTCTTAGTTTTTTGTTTTGCTCGGGACGAGCAAAAGATAAGTGTGGGGTGTGATTAGTCTCCAATATTGCATATTTCATACTACACTTTCACACTTAATCTTAATAAAATTCTATTTAATAATGGGTGTTTCTCTTTGTTTCTAGGTCCATGGCTTGAAGAAGAAGAGAGGCCCAAAACTCCAACATATTTGAGAATTTTAGAACCAAAAGAGAAGCCCACACATAAAGCCCAAATCTGCTAAACCAGGGAGCAGAAGTCAACAGTATGGATGCACCTACAGGCCACCCACACTGGCACCAGTCTGCTGGCGCTGGCGTCAGTATGGCCGCGAAAACGCGTCCTAGGCTGCGTTTTCGCGGTAGTCCTGGCACCACTTGAGTGGTGCCAGGGGCCATACCTCCCACGTGAAATCCCATTCCCCCCTTTGCTATAAATAGCCCCCTGGTCTTCCAGAGCAGAAGATATGCAATGTTTTAGGGTAGTTTTCATCTCCATTTTACAGTTTAGGGTAGTTTAGGTTAGTGTTGTATTCTTCCTCCTTTGTAATTTCTATTTCTTGTAGATCTTGTAATAGGGAGAGAGAGTTGTACATGTTGGGAAGCAAGAGTGCTTGTAATAGAAGGTGACAATCTATGAAAGGTGCTCTCTTAACTTATCTTTGTTTTCTTCTCTCTAATCCCTTTTACATGTGTAGCTAATTTTTCTCTCATGGCAACTAACTACTAACCACTAGCTAGTCTAACTTCTTTTATGATAATCCACATGAATCTAATAGCCTCTGCTTGACCTTGCTCTTGCAAGAGCCATTGATGGCTCATGATGATGGATCTAACACCCTAACTTCCTAACAAGCTAACATTACTTTCTCCATGCTTACTTTTAGTTTTGATGGTTTAAATGTAGTTTGCACTTGTTTTATTGAGTTGAGATGTGATGAGTTACATATGGGTCATGCTTTGAAACGCTCTTGAACCAAGGACTAGTGATTGCCAAGGATACATGTGAGGCAACTATCACTAAGAGGTTAGCATGTTGGTGGAGTATTTAGTAGTCAGTAGCCATGAGTTTTCTTTCTTTTTCACTTTGGTTTAAATATTCCAAAAGCCACAAAGACATTCTTTTCTATGTTTCGCACTTCTTTGTTTTCACCGTACTTCTCTTTTACATTCTTTATTTTCCTTTCTTTTCATTCCTTCAAACATCGAAGAACTTTTAACACACACGTGAATCAATCAGTAAAGCTTCTATCGCCTCCCGTCCTTGTGAATTCGACTCATTTTAGCCTCTGCTATAACGGAAGTATTGAGGAAGCCAAAACACACACACTTGAAATCTTGATTTCAATATATACACTTTTTGTGCGCGGTTTTTCCCGAATAAAATTTTGGCGCCGTTGCCAGGGATGGGAACGGTTTGATTTCACATTTTTGTTAACCTTTCTTCTTTGTTTATGATGTGCAGGTTAAATTTTAGCATTGCAGAAGTCCACACTTGCTCTTGTGTGGTTGGGTAAATTCTTGTATATTCTTGTACTCTGCTGCTAATTTTTGTTTATATTACCTGTGCACTGTAAATAATTTTAAGAACTAAAATACAGAAATTGGATGGTTTAAAATGGTTTAGACATTTGCATTTAGGCACGTGTCAATTTTCATTCCAATATACTGTATTTTATTCTTGTGTTGTTGTGATATTGATAGGAGGTGTACATATGGCATTGCATATAGTATAGGACAAACACGTGGGTGATTTACTCTCTTTGTGTGTTCATTCTTATCAATATTGCACACTTGGACGAATTGAACTTAAGGGCAAAACCCAATATAACATAAGGTGGGGAAGTCATTAACCTCTCTTAGCCCAAAAATTACCTCCCCATTCACACAACCCAAGCCTTAATGAAAATTTGCTAGACGTTGGCCCCTAGGGACATCTCGGACTCATTTAAGAGATTGACCTAAGGGGAAAGTTGTTAGAATTTGACTCTTGCCAAATCGGTGTCTAAGGTTGGGGATTGAGAGGCGAAACCTCGAAGAACAGTGGTTTGGCATAATTAGGCCCATTGCTCCAGCACGGATACCTCCCACTGATCTTACCCCTACCTGGCCGATTAACTCGCGGTCAAATTTCGACAATGTATCCCCCGTGGACAGTCTAACCAGTTAGGAATCGTCTAGGTCTAAGTCAACCCTAGCATAAGCTTGTTTTCTTTTTCTTTATTTGTTTGTTTGTTTGTTTGTTTTATTGTAAATTATGAAATGGATTGTAACAACAACAATTTTTTCAATCCTAACATGAATCCATATTTCACACCGACCTCATTTGACTCGGATAACTCCAACCCAGATATGTTCAACATGAACCAACCATATATACCAGATTGGAATTATCCGACTCAATATGACCCATACCCCCAATCCTATAACCAACTTTTCAAAATAATTTCTACACTTCACAGAGTCAATGGGGATTCACAACCCCGAGTCAAACTTTCAACCGCCTTGTTCACAATTTTCACAAAATTCATTCCCCGATTTTGATTCATATACTCATTTTCCTGTTCCACCAACTGAAGAAAAATCTGATTTGAAAAGGAGTATGGAAGAGTCCCTACAACGAATTCAAAATTTGCTCAATTCACATCAAACTCCATACACTCTAGAACATCCAATTGAAGAGAAATCTGAGCTAGAAAAGAGTGTGGAACTCTTTTGTGAAACAGCAAAACAATTTCAAAATATGTGGGACTCCTCACCTAAACCAAACTTTCAGGAGTCATCTTTTCCAGTCACACCATTTCAAACTACAAAACCACCAATTCTAGAAATGAATATGGAACTCTTGCGTGAGTCTGAGCAATAATCACAAAATCTGATGGACTCACGACGTAACCATAATTTCTAAAACCAACTTCCATACTCACCTTTTCAAGAAGAACCAATTCCAACGAGTATGGAAGACATGATTCAGACTCAAAATCCTGTTACTCGACCTATCAGTAGGTTAGACTCAATATTGAGTGAATTGATCAAAGAGAATGAGAAAAGTCTTTCTTGTCAACCTTTGACCAATCCTTATATCCCTAACCCTACCGATTGGACCCAAGAATCATGTGACTTTGGAAATCAAGATTCAATTTCCTTACATTCATTTGAACTTGCTCAAAATTTTGAGAAGCACCTTGATATTTTGGCAAGTTATCCCTTTCCAGAAATTGAAATTAACCATGAAGGTGATCCTGAACCTCATGTTGGTGATTCCATTTCACTTTTGACTCAATAATGACTCTGGTATCTTTACCAGATTTTTCTCTATTCCGGAGTAACATTGAATCCTGTACCAGTACACCGTGAAATTGAATCATCAATATTGTATGATCACACTTTATTGATGGGGGAAGTGTGTGAACATCAATTCTTTGGTTTGGACCCCTTTTTGAGCCAATTTCGACTCTCCCTTTTGAATCACGACTTGATCTGAGTCAAATTCCTAAGTAGGTATCAGTTTTTGTTCCTGTTCCATTTGTGTCCAAATCCATCATCTCCCAGAATCACACTTCATTGTTGGACAAGCAAGTTGAAGAAATTGACTCAGTAATTATTTTTAAAATTGGACAATTGATGGGGGTAATTTTTTCAATAAGATCATAAAGTTCTCCAATATTTACTGGGTTGTATTAGAGAGGTCACTGGTGGGTTTCTGTAAGATCCACGATATTTTGATTGGGTAGCAACGCTTGGCCCAATCAGACCACCGCCAGAGCCACCACCATGAGGTAATCTTCCTTCCCTTTCCCTTTGTTTCATGTATATACACATTCACGTTGCATTGAGGACAATGCATGAGATAAGTGTGAGGGAGGGTTTACTAACATAGGTTGTTTTAAATTTTCTTTCTTTTACACTTCTTTTTAGGAAAATTTTCAAATTTTCTTTTGTATAAACACTCTTTTACAAAACTTTTTGAAAAAAAGAGAAATAATTTGATTTATTTTTAAGAAAATTAAGATTATCTTAGGAATTAGGAAGACCTAAAATTATGAATTCTTAAATCAAGTCAAAATAATAGATCTTGTTTAAATTTTAGGATAAGAAAGTAAGATTGGAAAGATAATTTGATCTTGAATTTTTTGCCTTAGTTTTATGCACTTCACACTTACACAATTTTTTGGGATTGAAACAAAGACTGGAAATGCCATATTAAATATTAAAAAAAATGGTAATAAAAACCACTTATTGAAGCTGGGTAGTTATGCCTCAAGAAGCATGATCATTCACGCCTAAAAAGGTGGACAAAAACAAAATAATCCCCTTTAATTTTGTGGCCTTGTTTACTCAAGTCCTTAAGTCCGAGGGATGTTTTCTCATCTGGTGCCCTAAGATCATCTGGTTTGGGAGTCACCGACTAAAGGCTCACTACCCGGTAAATAAGAAAGTCTAGGAAAACTAAGGGAAGAAAAAGAAAAAAATATAATATATTGATAGAAATAAATTGCATGAAAGTTAGAGTGGATATCCCAAGAATTTTCACAAATTCACAAAGTGCATATTTTCTAAGAGTTTTATGAAAGATCAAAGAATCAATTCAATTTTAAATTCTTACATTTAATTTACAACAAGATTTTGCATTTCGACTTAGTTTAAGGAAGAACAATTTCTGGTTAACCTCTGACCTTAGATCACTTATATTTTCGCAAAAATACTTCAATACTTTTCTCTATTTCAAAATGCGTTTTAAAAAAAATACTAACATTTGATTTCTTTCTTTATAGATTTTGTTGGTGTAATCCGCTGAAAACCCTCAGGAGACAAAACTCCTCCTCTAGGAAAAACCTAGAGGTTTAACGGCTTGTTGCACATGCTCAGTGCAATCACGTCACCTGCGAAAATGGTGTAATAATTTTCTTAGTTTTTTGTTTTGCTCGGGACGAGCAAAAGATAAGTATGGGGTGTGATTAGTTTCCAATATTGCATATTTCATACTACACTTTCACACTTAATCTTAATAAAATTCTGTTTAATAATGGGTGTTGCTATTTGTTTCTAGGTCCATGGCTTGAAGAAGAAGAGAAGCCCAAAAACTCCAACATATTTGAGGATTTTTAGAACCAAAAGAGAAGCCCACACATAAAGCCCAAATCTGCTAAACCAGGAAGCAGAAGTCAACAGTATGGATGCACCTACAGGCCACCCATACTGGCACCAATCTGCTGGAGCTTGCGCCAGCAGACTGGCGCCAGTATGGCCACAGAAACGCGTCCTAGGCTGCGTTTCTGCAGCAGTCCTGGCACCACTCGAGTGGTGCCAGGGGCCATACCTCCCACATGATGTCCCATGCCCCCCTTTGCTATGAATAGTCCCCCTGGTCTTTCAGAGCAGAAGATATGTAATGTTTTAGGGTAGTTTTCATCTCCATTTTATACTTTAGGGTAGTTTAGATTAGTGTTCTTATTCTTCCTCCTTTGTATTTCCCATTTCTTGTAGATCTTGTAATAGGGAGAGAGAGTTGTACATGTTGGGAAGCAAGAGTGCTTGTAATAGAAGGTGACAATCTATGAAAGGTGCTCTCTTAACTTATCTTTATTTTCTTCTCTCTAATCCATTTTACATGTGTAGCTAATTTTTCTCTCATGGCAACTAACTATTAACCACTAACCACTAACTAGTCTAACTTCTTTTATGATAATCCACATGAATCTAATAGCCTCTACTTGACCTTGCTCTTGCAAGAGCCATTGATGGCTCATGATGATGGATCTAACACTCTAACTTCCTAACAAGCTAACATTACTTTACTCCATGCTTGCTTTTAGTTTTGATGGTTTAAGTGTAGCTTGCACTTGTTTTGTTGAGTTGGGATATGATGAGTTACATATGGGTCATGCTTTGAAACGCTCTTGAATTAAGGACTAGTGATTGCCAAGGATACATGTGAGGCAACTATCACTAAGAGGCTAGCATGTTGCTGGAGTCATTAGTAGTTAGTAGCCATGAGTTTTCTTTCTTTTTCACTTTATTTTAAATATTCCAAAAGCCACAAAGACATTCTTTTCTGTATTTGTCACTTTTTTATTTTCACCGTACTTCTCTTTTACATTCTTTGTTTTCCTTTCTTTTTATTCTTTCAAACATTGAAGAACTTTTAACACACACGTGAATCAACCGTAAAGCTTCTATCGCCTCCCATCCTTGTGGATTCGACTCATTTTAGCCTCTATGCTATAATGGAAGTATCGAGGAAGCCAAAACACACACACACACTTCAAATCTTGATTTCAAAATATACTTTTTGTGCGTGATTTCCCCCCGATCATGAGCCTGCATGATGTCAAACACCTTCCTTAGGTCCGCAAGATGATCACCCTTGTTGCGGCTCTTCATGGCGATGTCATTAACGTAGTATTCTACAGTCTTGTGTATATGCCGTGAAAGATCGCATTCATGGCGCATTGATATGTCGCACAGCATTCTTCAAGCCGAAAGGCATCAATGTGTAGTAATATACTCCCACAGGCATCCTCAAGGATGTGTGTTTTTCATCTTCAAGGTACATATTTATTTGATTACACTCTGAGAAGCCATCCATGAAAGACATCCTCTCAAAATTGCACGTATTGTTGATCATGACATCTATGATCGGGAGAGAGAATTCATCTTTAAGGCAGGCAGCATTCAGGTCGCGGTAGTCGATACAGATCCAGATCTTTTCATTCTTCTTAGGAATGGGAACAATATTACCTACCCAATTAGGATGTTGCTCTTCCCTGACGAAATCAGAGTCTATAAGCTTTTTGACTTCTGATTTGATTGCTTTCATGATCTCAGGATGGAACCGTTGTTACTGTTGTTTGCTTGGTTTGGCTTTTGAGCTGATGTTGAGACGATGCATAGCAATCTAGGGATCGAGCCCAATCATATCCTCATAATTCCAAGCGAATACATCTATATATTCTCGTATGAGATGTATCAGGCCGTCTTTCTCAGAAGGTGACAAACTCTCACTTATGAAGATGGGCTTGGGGTTAGCGTCATCTCTAATATTTATCTGAGTCACTTTATCGTTAATGGGTGGTTCGCATTGTTCAAAGCGCATATCCTAAAGAGTATTTAAGTGTTTAATTCATGGATCATTGTCAGACTAGATTAATTCTTCAGATTCAAAAGTATCTTCTCCATCTTCTTCAACATGACTTGTTGATGCCATGTCCACTAAGAGACTTTTGAAGATATCGCTGATACTGATGTCTGAGTTTCATGATGACATTGCTGACGAGTTGTCATGATAGACCTCTTTTTTAGACTCAAAGTTTGACGAGACTTGCATAGATACATAATCGAGTCCCCTTCGAGTTTTGTGATAGTAGTCGGGGTCTTTACCTTTCGGTACAAATGAACAAAGTAGTGCTTATTTTTCTTTGCCGAATTAAGGCCCGATTCCTTGGTGAAATCATACCCCATTCTTTCTGTCATATGACGTGACTTTTATTCATAATGGAAGAATTGTGGAGACTCAAAATTACCCCCTTGACTTTCGAAAGCTACAAGCTCTATCTCGATTTGCCCGAATAGAATTGGCTTTTGACCTTTTCGCCTGGCTGGTACTTCGAAGAGGGCGTCGTGTGCACCTTCAATTTTTTCGCATATCAGGAGGGATGATTTTGTTGGTACGTGCAATGATGTCAAGACATTCATTGCTGACTAAGGATTACTATTCACATTGTTGGCCCAAAGGCCCATCACTCTAGATTTGATGATGATTAACTCATGTAATTATAGTTTACTAATGATCTTATGCTTATTTAGTTTCTGTTATCTATCAAGATCTTAGTAGGTGTGTAGCTTCAACAAAGGTGTTTTGGAGCTTACACGTGTTGATTCAAGAACTTGCGCATCAAGATCGCATCTAGCACTCGGTTGGAGTCTAGCTCATTGGATCGTGTTTGGATCGAGTCGACTTGGAGAAGGAGTTCTACAAGAAGACTTCAGTCTGTGCTGTTTAGATCTTGTGTAAGATAGATAGTGTTGATATGCTCAAGTTCACACACACGCAAGTTTCTATATGTTTGGTTTTCATTTAACCGATTTTGGTTTTCATATAAAAAACATAGATATAATATCTTTCATGTGTATTGGATTTTATCCATACACTCTATGCTTCAAAAGAGTCTCAATATCTTGTTTTTATATCTATACATGTTTTGGAGAAAACGGTTTTTCATTTCAAAATACAAGTTTTGGAAAATACGATTTTCGGTTTTAAGCTTAACTCCTAAATCACAAAAATGGTTCAAAGTATTTGTAATATGTGTTGAATTTTAGTCACACATATTTGCTCTTCAAAGTATTTTAAAGAACTTATTTTTGTGAAATTTATATGAATTTATGGGATTTTAGTTGAATCAAAAAGACCAGTTTTCTGAACCTATATACCCAGTCTGTTTTGTGCTGGCGGTCGACCGGGCGATCGACCGGACCAGAGGTCGGTCGACCGGACCAGTCGATCGATGTGCACAAGGGTGTGCACGTAGCCAGCCTCTTAAGGCCGGTCGACCGACTGTAATACCCTTACTCCCGGGTAAGGGCGGTCGACCGGGGGTAGGCAACGGTCAGAATTTGATCGTTGGCCGGTCGACCGGATGGTCAGAATTGACCGTATTTGGCTGCCAACGGATATATTGTTTAAAAGCCTATTAATAGGGTTCTCTCTTGGCTGTTTTATATAAGAATTTTGAGAGCTTATTTTCAAAATCTTACTAGTGTTTTTGCAGCAATTCAAAAGAAGTTTTTGGGCTAAAAGTTTTGATTTTGATTTGTGTTTTCAAGGGTTGGATATTCAAAGAAAAGAGATTTTGGGAAATTGGTTTTTGGTTTATATTCTTGATATATATCTTTTATTTTCCCAAGAGTTTTCTTTGAGATTTTATCTTCCATACTCCTTGATTTTCTCACACTTGAGCTATTCCTCTATCCTATCTATAATATCCTTGTGTTCGTGAGAAAAAGAGTTTGTGGTTCTTTAAGATCACCTAGAGTGGTTTGTCGTCCTTGAGATCACAAAGTTGTAATCTTTGCTTTGGCTTGTTGTTACCCCTCTTGTGGTGAGGTGGTTGTTGGTTGTTGGCTTAGTGCCTATCCCTCTTGTGTAGAGATGGCCTTTGTTTTGGTATTGGTGCCTTACCTCTTGTGTAGAGGTGGTTGTTGTTGGAGAGAGGAGGTGTGTTCTCCTTGTGTTGTATTACCCAAATCCTCGGCGGATGTTCCCTGTGTGGGAAGTCCTTTGTGGACGCATTAGTGAAAATCCTTCTGTGTGAAGGCGGGGACGTAGAGCGGCGGCTCGAACCTCGAAACACATCTCGGCGTTTGTGTTTGATCAACTTTTTTTAAACTTTCTCTCTTTAATATTTAGCATTGATTCATATTGCTCATATCATATATATATATATGCTTGGTGTTGATTGTGTTATCATACTTGTGTTAAACCAAGAGAGTTTCACATAGTTCCTCAACTCTTATCTAAGAGGAATCTAGAGGAGATAGTCCAGAGCCTTTCACGGGGAATTCGGCCACACTTTTTGGTTACACAAAGTGTGTTGCTTTAGATTTGAATTCCGCATCATTTTATTTTAGATTGCATTGAATTTTTAATAGATTTGCCTTACACCTATTCACCCCCCTCTAGGTGTAATTTCAATTGATATCAGAGCCTACGCTCCTGATATTAGGTGTAACCACCTAGGAGTGAGATCTTGGCTAGCTAATCTAATATTTGCATTTGCACACTTATTGTTTACACATACTCATGGATTACCCTCCCATGTTTGATTTCTCTAAAATTGATATATGAAAGATTAGGATGAGTTTTCATTTAAAAGCCATAGGTTTGCATGTTTACCTTGCCGCTACTAAGAAATCTTATCTTGGTAATAGCAAGCATATAGATGCCAATGCATAAGCCCTAGATGCATTAAAACGTTCTCTTAGTAAAGAATATTTAAATATGGTTTCTCATTATGATTCCTCTTTTGCAGTGTGGAACATATTGACATCTCCCGAGCTACAAATGCCAATCAATGAGGAGCAAGAATCTAGTGGAGAAGAGTCTGACCAACATTGCTTCATGGTCTAAGGGAATGACTCCCTTGAGATATATTCGTATACTCAACTAGATGATAGTTCTAGTTTTTCTTGTAATGAGTGTATGGATGCACATAGTTCAAATGAAGAACTATCTATAGTTTGTGAAAAATTGCTTTCGAAATATAAAGTTTTGAAAAATAAGAGTTCTAAATTAAAAGAAGAAAATAAAATTTTGTTTTTAAAACTAAACACAGTTATACAAGAAAGGGATGAGATTTCAAATGAAAGGAACTCATTGAAATCACAACTTGATCTTGCCTTAAATGAAAATAAGATTTTGAAGAATAAAAATGATTGTGATGATGTTTTGAAGAAAAATGAGGATTTATCTTCAAAACTAGATTTTGTTTTAAAAGAGAACCATTCTTTGAAAAATAAAATTGATTTAATTTCAAAAGAATTAGATTTGATTTCAAATAAAAATGAATCTTTAAAAAATAATTTAGATTCTCATGTTTGCCATGCTACTACATCTTCATCATCTAATAATTCTATTGCATGCTCTACTTCCTTTTCTAATATTGATAATGATATATGTATATTAAAGAAGAGTGTAGATTGTTTGGGCTCCACTTTGAGCTAATGTGCTATGGATCACAATAAATTGGAATCCATATTTCACAAGAAACATGCACCTCATATTCATGCACATCATCCACGGCATACACATCATGTACACCATGATCACACCCATTCTCATATGTATGCTAGAGTGTACACATGTACACATTGTGGACGTAAAGGCCATCTTACAAGATTTTGCTATGATAGACTAAATTCTGTATATTTTGCAAATAATAATGTTTGGGTTAGGAAAGGTGCTAACCCCAATGGGCCCAATAAGATATGGGTACCAAAATCCACCCCTATTGTATTTGATATAGGTGTGGGCTCTCGCTTAACGTGAGAGTTATGGTGCCTTGATGGTGGATGTGGTTGAGCTTAATGAACCCTACATTGGATGCATCTCCTTCAAGGTTGTTTGGTGGGAGGACCACCATGGTTTGGAGACTAAGAGATTACCCTATTGGTTTTGGTAACAATCTCTAACTCCTATTTTATTCATATGCTTTCGTATAAATATTTTTAGCATGTTTTGATTTCAATGCTCATTATGATTGATCATGTTTAGATTCATGTTTTGGTTTATGTGCTTGGTTTTGCACTTCATGATTTTGATTACTTGTTTAAATGTAGTTTTCATTAAAACTTGTGTATATACTTGTACAAGCAATGAGCTACATTTGGTTATTATGTGTTTGTCCTTCATTGCTCACTCGTACTCATTACATGTACTTGTATAGCCTAGTTTTGATGATTCTCTCATTTACACTTTGATTGCTAAAATGAAAGAACAATCAAAGAGTTAAGAATTTACCGTGTAGCTTGTGGCTAACGGGTCGTGTCCACGAGGAGGAATGCGATGAAAGCTTTTCGGTGATTCGTTTAATAACAAAGAATTGTGCTCGTTTTTTAATTGAAAAGAGAATGGAAAGAAGGAGATGATTAAAAGAGAAATTGCAACTTTAGAGAAGACTTTGGAGAAGGTAATTTAAAAAAGCTCGAAAATTATTTTGTTAATTATAATAAGGAAGAAAATCTGGGCTCACTATCTCACTACTCAACTGTTCATTCTTCTATTGAAATCCTAAATGCCTCAACTTGATCATAGGCAAAACTTAAGATTGACTTTAGAAAGTTTGAAGTAAAGCACATAAGATGGTTGGAAGAGTTCACTCTTTTCTTTATGAAATCGTTTTGAATCAGATGTTAAATCATCAAGCGCGAAGAAGCAAGTATGAAATAAAAATAGTTCAAGAAACGTTCTTAAAAGAAGTACAAGTTTAAAAATCCAAACCCATCCTCATGTGCCTTCAAGAACACTTTCAAAAAGAAAGGCTTTAAGTAAGGCATGCAAATGATTCATTGGGTCTTTTTCGTTAAAATCAGAAGGGAAGAAGAATTGAAGAGAGGTACAATAATGAGCCCAGAAAATCGATCTAGCTACTCATGGAAAACAAAGAAGAAAGCAAGTAAATAACGCATGACATACCGTAATATGAGTGGAAGAAAATGTGGCTCGATTCTTGTATTTATGTCACTTCAATCTTCAAGTACAAGCACTCAATTCCTCTCTCTCACAAGTATTTGTACTGGACTACAAATTGAAAAACAAAAATACAACTTTTGTACTATCTAACAAAGAGCCTAAATCCTTAGAAAATAAACAAAAATTCTAATCCTAGTCTTTGCTCATTTTTCAGTCCAAAACCCAAGCTTTTATAGGCAAAAATCCATAGGGCAGGGAGTGAGAAGATAAGGGAAGCAAACGCTCCCCTTATCTCCACCAACAAGCCGCGGATTCGCGGCTTGGGCCGTGGATCCGCGGCCTGGATGTGGCCACTTGGCCACATCTAGGTGGAGGGATGGTTGGCGTGGCTTTGTTCTTCCTTTTGTCTTATTGGATTTGCTGTTTCAGCTCCCTGATTTGACGAAACGATCTTTGATTTGTTGGCTTCAACCGCTTGATTTGGGAGGATTCATTTCAATCGGTTTTCAACCTCTCTGATATGCCAAGATTTGCCCTGATTCCCTGGTTTCGATTTTATTCTGAATTAAATGGGCTTTTGGGCTCGTTTCTCTGGTCTATCCTTTAGCAATGGGCCTGCATTTTATAAAGAACAATAGGACTTATTAATATGATTTATTTAGATAACAAGCATGGAAATGTGACAATATGTATGCAATATATGTGACCGATCACACCCCCACACTTATCTTTTACTCGCCCTCGAGCAAAATATCAAAACTAATCTTAATTAATTATTAGACCACTTTCGCAGGTCACTCGATTGCACTGAGCATGTGCAACAAGCCGTTAAACCTCTAGGTTACCCCTAGAGGACGAGTTTTGTCTCGTGAGGGTTTTCAGTGGATTGCACCCACAAAATCCATAAAGAAAGAGAAAAAAGTTAGTGTTTTGAAAAGTATTTTGAAAAGAGAAAATATTTGAAGTATATTTGTGAGAGTTTAAGTAATCTATAAGTTATAGGAATATCAAATTTTTCATTCCTAAACTTAGTCTCTATTCAGCAACATGTCATCAATCAAAGTAAGGAGTCAAATTGTTTTTCTCATCTAGTCTATTAATTTACCCTGAGTCGTATGCACCCTCGTGACTGTGAAGTTGACTAAGGGTTCTTTAACATTAACTCCTATGCCTTATTTATATTTATTTTTGGTGGAATTTATTTCTCAATTTCATTAGGCTTTCTAATCTGCCTAGTAACGAGCCTTTAGTCGGTGACACCCAAACCGGACAGTTTTAGGGCACCAGGTGAGAAAACACCCCTAAGGACTTAAACACTCGAGCAGACAAGGCCACGAAACCAAGGTTTTTATTTATAAGATGTACCCCTTTTAGGCGTGAATACTCATGCTTCATGAGGCACAAATACCCAGCTTAATCAGAGGATTCATATATATATATAATTTTTCAAACTTATCTAATTATCTTTTGCATAAATACCAAGGCTTGCTTAGGCCAAAACACCTAGCTAATCAATAATTAGATTTGTTTATATATATATTTTTTCATAATATTTTTTTTATAAGGCATAAGAGTCTCTGTTTTTAAACCCTAAGTGTGTAAGTGTATTTAGTGTACATATTCCATCAAGGTAAATATCAAGACTAAATTACTTTCACAAATTTTCTTCCTAACCCTAAACATCAAACAAGTTATCTTATTTTGATCAAGTGTAAGAAATCCTAATTATGATTTTCCTATTCCTTAAAATTGACTTAATTTCTTATAAAAATATATCAATATATTGTTCTTACCTTTTAAAAAGTTTTATATATATATATATATATATACAATTTTTTTTTTAATATTAGTCATGTTAGAGCCCTCCCCCACACTTATCTCATGCATTGTCCCCAATGTATGAAAGAAATGTATACATGCATGAAATGAAATGTAAAAGAGGTGCATATATTATACAGGAATATGTACAACATCAAGTTTCTCCCACACCTAGGTCTTTTTCGGTCTTATCCCTCTAGCTCTCTTCCCGTCATTCCAATGGGTCCTCTTTATAGGGCATAGTGGGGAGGCCAATTTTTCTGTCATTTTAGCTCTCTTCCTCCTCAGTCTCAACTTCTTTAGGTTTTCCTTCCTCATATTTCTGCATTCATTATTCAAAAATTGATCACCACCACACTTCTCAGTTGGAACTTCCTCACTATGAATGCCTAGGAATTCTAACTCAGTTCCATATATCTCCTCAAAGCTTAGGTCAACACTTTCCTCTAGAGATGTGCAATTAATCAAAAGATCCCTAGTTGGTTCATCCAAACACATGAGTTCTTCTTTGAAGAGGTTTTCAAAGAGTATGTCAATCGGAGGTTCTTGAATTATATCCTCATGCGATACATTATTGGTTGGCTCATCGAAAGTGAAGATATTCAAATCAAATTTCCCCTTTTTAAAGGGTACTCTAACATTAGGATCTTCGACATATGCCTTCTCATCAAGATAATCGCATTCATTTTTAAATAATTCATTAAGAAACAACGACTCATCTTCTAAATCTTCACTCTCTTCATCACAATTATTTTCAACAAGGTTTACCTCAAATGTTTGATCTCTTATCTTACGAGGTTATTTTTCTAGATTGAAGACATTGACTTCTCTAGTCATGTCCCCAAAAGTTAACCTCATGGACCAATTCCTACAATTGATGATGGCATTGGCAGTAGCAAGGAATGGTCGCCCTAGGATAACAGGAGTTTGAGCCTTATGATTGGAGTTAGACACAGGTTGTGTCTCTAGAACTATGAAATCAAAAGGGTAAATAAACTCCCCAACCCGGATAAGAACATCATTAATCTACCCTTTTGGAACTTTTACTGAACGGTCAGCCAGTTGGATAGTGACTCGAGTCGGACTAAGATCGCCCAACCCGAGTTGTTGATAAACTAAGAATGGAAGCAAGTTGATACCTGCCCCCAAGTCAAGAAGTGCACGACTAATTTTGGCTTGTCCTATTGTGCAGGCAATAGTTGGACTACCTGGATCCTTGTACTTAACAGGGATCGGACCCGATAGTAGCTCACTAATGTTAGTGCCTAAGAAGACCTTTTTAGGAACATTAGTCTTTCTCTTCTTGGTGCACATGTCTTTAAGAAAGTTAGCATAAGATGGGACTTGTTGGATGGCATCAAGAAGTGGCACATTTATCTTTACTTGATTAAAGATTTCAATTATCTTATCCATGTGTGGATTTTGCTTGTTGTTTTTCAGCCTATTAGGAAATGATGCTATAGGCTGGTGCACATGACTGGTTGACTTACCTTTTTCAGATTCATCAAATTTAGGAGGAGTGAGATTAGATGAGATGGATGCTGAAGTGTGATTGTGCTGACTAGGATTAGGTGGTGTTGACACTTGGTTATCAACCTTCTTTCCCGACCTCAATGTATGAACAGCAATACATTGATTCAGTGATTGATCCTCAACCAAATGAGCTTGTTGTGAATTCCTAGGATTCATAATTGGTTGACTGGGCAAGGTACCATTTTGCCTCTCATGTTGTGGGTTAGCTAACTGGCTCATTTGACCCTCTAGCCTCTGTATTGTTTGCATGAGGGAATCTTGGTTCTTCATGTACCTTTCCATATTTCTCTCAAAATCAGTCATTCTCCTTTCGAGTTGAGGATTCTGGAAGGAAGATGGTGGAGCTTGGTTGGGAAAATTTTGTTGATAATTTGAAAAATTGTTGGGAGAATTGTGAGGGTGATTGAAAAAGTTGGGTTGATGATTGGAAGAATTATTGGAATGATGGAAGTGGTTTGCATGGTTTGACCGTGGGTGGTCATTATTTTGTTGGCTCCATGAGAAATTTGGGTGATTTCTCCAGCCAGGATTGTACGTTGGAGCGTAAGGATCATTGTTCGGCCTTGAAAAGGCCGCATTCATCGGTTCAGGAAAGTGTTGGTGAGCTTGAAATACAGGACACTCCTCAAACACATGATTCATGGCCTGACAGTAAGTACAACCCGGAGTTGGAAATTGGTTTGGGCTGACTTGACTGACTGGACTTGGTTCCTTAATTTCTAAAGTTTCCAGTCTTCTCGCTAGGTTAGCTAACTTAGCCTCGTTAGCTATGGATGATTCAATTGAATGGAGACCTCTTTTTGAAGAGATAGAATTTGGATTTCTAGAGCTTTCACTAGTAGGTTCCCATTGGATGGTCTTTTCAGCTAGATTCTCATATAAATCCCATCCTTCATGCTCATCCTTCTGCAAGAATCCCCCTTGGCACATGCTTTCTAAGAGGGTCTTGGTCGAGTAGTGTAAACCGTCATAAAGAATTTGGCATTATCGCCATTTCTCTATTCCATGATGAGGACATTGGATAAGGAGGTCTTTGAAGCGTTCAAAGTACCTCCAAAATGGTTCACTAGGTTCTTACTTGAACTGCATAATGTTTTTCCTAACGAGAGCGGTCTTGTGGATTGGATAGAATTTCTTCAAGAAGACCTTGATGAAACCATCCCAAGATGTGATAGAGCCGGCCGCTAAGCTGTAGAGCCATTTCTTGGCTAGGTCCTTAAGAGCAAATGGGACAAATCTCAACCTAATAGCATCATCTGCAAGGTGTGGGATTTTCATCATTAAGCATACTTCCTCAAATTCTCTTATGAAGAAATAAGCATCTTCGGACTCTAAGCCATGGAACTTAGGGAGTGTATTGATGAACTGTGGCTTAAGCTCAAAGTTGTGTTCACCAACCGATGGAAGTTGGATGCAGGATGGAAGTGATGTTCTAATGGGATAAAACCTATCCTGCAAAGATGTCGGTCGATCCATAACCGAATCTGGTCTTGTTTCGAACTTGGGTGGTGATGTGTTTCTAGTTAACCTAGATGAATTAGGGTCTCTTGACCAATAGTCAAGAAAAGAAAACAACCAAGCCTAGTCTAAGGTAACCTTGACCTAGACAACTTCTAACTGGTTGATTGTCCACTGGAGGTATAATGTAGACTTTGACCACAAGCTAATCAGCCAGGTCAGGGCAAGATTGGTGGGAGGTTATCCGTCAAAGACGTTCCTTAATTAAGTAACCACCAACCTCGGGCTTTTGGCCCTTAATCCCTTTCCTAGACACTGATTTGGCAGGAGTCAAATTCCAACACTTTTTCCCCTTAGGATAATCTCCTAATGAGTTCGAGATGTCCCTAAGGCCAACGTCTATCAGATTTTACTTAGGCTTAGGTTGTGCGTGCTTGGAGATGGTTTGTTGGCTAAGGAAGGGTAATGACTTCCCCACCTTATCTTGACTTGGATTTTGCCCTTAGAATTGATTTGTGCAAAGTGTGCAAGATATAGAAAAGTAGCATTCAAAAGCAAATATCACCCAAGAATGTTTCCTAAACTATATGCTATGCATACATACTTTGTCTCCAGCTATCTTTAACAGTAATTGTAAAATAAACCTAATTAGACAAATGCCTAGAATGCAAGTCTAAACGCTTTTTAAGCAATTAACAATCACTCAAATTATTGTTGGATTAAAACAGGGATGGTGGATAGCAGAAATAGCAAGAATATAACATACAAAAACTTAATTTTTGCGAGCAATATGTCCTGCAAAAAAGAGTTTTAGTAGTCTAATGAAATTTTAAACTTTTGCAACGCAATTTCATGAAATTCTGTTTCCTACTTTCGAGAGTAGGGGCACAGAATTTGCAAGTCTTCTCTTGCAAAGCTTGAATGCTAGATCTGAATCTTCAAGTCCCTGAAATAACACACAAAACTTGTTAAAAAAACAAACACACCGTTCCCTCCCCGGCAACGGCGCCAAAAATTGATTGCTAAAATGAAAGAACAATCAAACAGTTAAGAATTTACCGTGTAGCTTGTGGCTAACGGGTCGTGTCCACGAGGAGGAATGCAAAGAAAGCTTTTCGGTGATTCGTTTAATAACAAAGAATTGTGCTCGTTTTTTAATTGAAAAGAGAATGGAAAGAAGGAGATGATTAAAAGAGAAATTGCAACTTTAGAGAAGGCTTTGGAGAAGGTGATTTAAAAAGCTCGAAAATTATTTTGTTGATTATAATAAGGAAGAAAATCTGGGCTCACTATCTCACTACTCAACTGTTCATTCTTCTATTGAAATCCTAAATGCCTCAACTTGATCATAGGCAAAACTTAAGATTGACTTTAGAAAGTTTGAAGTAAAGCACATAAGATGGTTGGAAGAGTTCACTCTTTTCTTTAAGAAATCGTTTTGAATCGGATGTTAAATCATCAATCGCGAAGAAGCAAGTATGAAATAAAATCAGTTCAAGAAATGTTCTTAAAAGAAGTACGAGTTTAAAAATCCAAACCCATCATCATGTGCCTTCAAGAACACTTTCAAGAAGAAAGGCTTTAAGTAGGCATGCAAATGATTCATTGGGTCTTTTTCGTTAAAATCAGAAGGGAAGAAGAATTGAAGAGAGGTACAATAGTGAGCCCAGAAAACTGATCTAGCTACTCATGGAAAACAAAGAAGAAAGCAGGTAAATAACGCATGACATACCGTAATATGAGTGGAAGAAAATGTGGCTCGATTCTTGTATTGATGTCACTTCAATCTTCAAGTACAAGCACTCAATTCCTCTCTCTCACAAGTATTTGTACTGGACTACAAATTGAAAATAAAAATACAACTTTTGTACTATCTAACAAAGAGCCTAAATCCCTAGAAAATAAACAAAAATTCTAATCCTAGTCTTCGCTTATTTTTCAGTACAAAACCCAACCTTTTATAGGTAAAAACCCATAGGGCAGGGAGTGAGGAGATAAGGGAAGCAAACGATCCCCTTATCTCCACCAACAAGCCGCGGATCCGCGGCTTGGGCCGCGGATCCGCGGCCTGGATGTGGCCACTTGGCCACATCCAGGTGGAGGGATGGTTGGCGTGGCTTTGTTCTTCCTTTTGTCTTGTTGGATTTGATGTTTCAGCTCCCTGATTTGACGAAACGATCTTTGATTTGTTGGCTTCAACCGCTTGATTTGGGAGGATTCATTTCAACCAGTTTTCAACCTCTCTGATATGTCAAGATTTGCCCTGATTCCCTGGTTTTGAATTTATTCTGAATTAAATGGGCTTTTGGGCTCATTTCTCTAGCCTATCCTTTAGCAATGGGCCTGCATTTTATAAAGAACAATAGGACTTATTAATATGATTTATTTAGATAACAAGCATGAAAATGTGACAATATGTATGCAATATATGTGACCGATCACATTTGTATTTTCTATTTTTGCACATGGTTTCATGATAATGTGTTAGCTTCATGTATATGTTACTTTTGTCTAAACTAATAAATATACATGTACATCCTTGAGCCACTTGCTTTCATGCAATATACTTTTGTGGACTCGTTTATGTTTGGATGTGTATGTATACTCTAGTTTATACAAAACATACATATGTAATCACCTAGAGGGGGGTGAATAGGTGACTAGCTAATCTAATCGTTAACTAATGCGGAATTAAAACTATTTATGCAAACTAAAAACTTCTTTGGCTAAACACCAAGTATAACACAAGAGTGTAGCCGGATTTCCCGTGAAGGGCTCTGGACTAACTCCTCAAGATTCCTCTAAATAAGAGTTGAGGTGCCGCTTTGGCTCTCTTGGTTGAATACAAGTGTAAGCAAACAATCCCCAAGCATATAACAATTAAGCACATAATATATCAAGCATATAAAGATAAAGACAATATGAACATGCAAGATATAAAGACAAGTAAGAGATAGAGAGAGAGAGAGCAATCGTAAACACGGGATATTTGTTTCGAGGTTCGAGCACACTTGCTCTGCGTCCCTACCTTCAACACTATGAAAGATTTTCACTATAAACCGATCCCACCGGATCACTCGGTGCCTCAACACCTACAAGCGAGTTCACACTAGAACTCATTTGGACTCTCTAGTCCCTTCACTCGTTCCCGCAAGAACAAACACACCGCAAGCACACTAGCTTGCCGACGCCGCACCTCTACACCGAGTTCTCTCTAGAACCCGAAACAACGCGAACCCGCAAGTCCGCCTCCTCAAAGACAAGAAAGATCTCTTGGTGATCTAAACACTTGATCACCTAAAAACAATCTCACAACAACTCTCCTATTGGTAGATATAGCAATGGATAGCTCAAGTGTTTGTGAGAAAACTTAGATTGAATGTGGAGGTGAAAAACTCAAGAAAATCACTTTTGAAAACTCTTGATAAACTCTCCTTTTGAATGGAAGCATTTGGCTCTTAAAAAAGTGGAGAAAACCTCATAATAGAGTAGGAAAAACTGGTGCAAAAATCCACTTAAAATCTTATTGAAAACAGTCCATGGTTGCCTCTCTTTTATAGGCTAGAAAAACTAGCCGTTGGGGCAAAACTGCAGCCTGGACGGCTGTCGGTCGACCGGCCCGGTCGACCGCCAATGGTCAGAAATCTGACCGTTGGAGCCTCGGTTGACCGGCTCGGTCGACCGTGGCCTGGAATAGAGAGCAGAACTCTCTGTCGGTCGACTGACCCGGTCGATCGGGGCTTTCTAGAGAGCAGAAGCTCTCTGGCGGTCGACCGGCCCTCCAGCCAAACTGGCATACACGTTCTGTGCACGTCGGTCGACCGACTCCTAGCTCGGTCGACCGACCCAGTCGATCGGCAGAAGCCAAAAACAGGGATTATGGGTATTGAAAACTTGGCTTTTTGACTTAAATAAAATCCCATAAAATCTCTAAAAATCTAGAAAAATAGTTTCAGTATTATACTTTGATATACAAACATGTTTGAGTAAAATCAAACCATGTTACAAACATTTTGAACTATTTTTGTAACTTAGAAATTTTGGCTTAAAACAAAATCTGTATTTTCCAAAATAGATTTTTTCAAAACTTCTCCAAATACAAAACAAGATATTTTAAACACTTTTAAAGCATAGAGTGTATGGATATGATCCACTACACATACATGATGAAATATCTATGTTTTAGACAATAAAACACTAAACTGGTTTTGGTTAAAACATATATACTTGAAACTCCAAAAACCAAACCGGTATTTTTCCAAAATGAAAACTCTTTTGTATTTTTCCAAAATAAAAATTCTTTTATAAAAACTCATCTAAATCTTGTGTGTGAGTGTATATGGTATACTTGAGCAATCCACCAACTATTCTATCCTTTACATTTTATCTAAAAAGAAAATCTTAATAAAAACAAACCTAGACACAAGTCTTCTTCTTGAAGTCTTCACTTGTAGTCTTCTCATCTTCTTGACTTGGTCCAAACAAGATCCAATGAGCTAGACTCCTCTTGAGTACTTGATGTGGTCTTGATGCATAGGCTCTTGAATCAAACCGTGCTAGCTCCAAAACTTGACTTTAAATCCTTTGTTGAAGCTAAACACCTACTAAGATCTTGATCACAAATCTGAGACTAAATAAACACAAGATCATTAGTACTATAACTACATGAGTTAATCATCATCAAAACTAGAGTGATGGGCCTTTGGGCCAACAATTTTCCCCTTTTTGATGATGACAAAACTCATGGAGTTATATATGCATGGATTAAAGTAAAGCTTCAAAGAAGCTCCCCCTTAACTCATGCATAACAATAAATAATAAGATATGGCAATGAAGTGTATAAAACTAAACAAATGTATGCATCAACGAGAAAAGAGAAACATGCATAAATCATACATATTTTTCAAAAACCTTCTCCCTCTTTTAGTTTAAACTCTCAAAATCATAAATCATTTTTCTTTTTTGTAAAACAACACAAGATGCATAAACTCAATATATGCAGAAACTCAAATATGCATATATAAACTCACAATCTTTCTCCCCCTTTTTGTCAATCATCAACAAAGGGGTTAAAGTAAACACAAAACAATGTTCTCCCCCTTTTTGTCCGAAACAAAAATCAATAAAAGGGGTGAAATCAAATCAACCAATAAAGAGATATATGCTATATACATTCATGAAGAGGAAGACGCTAAGTTAACTTCCCTACATACATGCATTACATGAAGAAGGGATGACAAGCCCTAACTCACATAACGCATAATATGCAATGCATAAGAGGAGATGTAAAGCTCCTCCTACACACGTGTATCGCATAAAGAAGAGTTGTCAAGCTCCTCAATATAAGATACACTCAACATGAATCTATATGTAGAAGAGATGTTAAGCTCCCCTTGCATATAGGCAATATATATCAAAACATTTTTAAATCAAATTTTTGATAATTACTTAAACAAATTTTGAAATTTACTCAAGGTAATAAAACACATTTGAGATACCTTTGTGAATAAAATTTTAAGATACTAATTGTAAATAAAACATATCAAAACATTTTTAAGAATCCAATTGTAACTAAACAATACAAATTTTGAAAATTTTCTTAAATCAACAAATCAAGATATCACAAAATATAGATACCATATTGAAATAGAAACATTTGTGATACTAATTGAAATTGAAACATTTTACCAATTGAAATACAAGCATGAAATCGAAACAATTTATCAATTGAAATACATGATAAATTTTTGATACCAATAGATATTGATACCAATTGAAATTTAAACCCAATTGAAAATTGAAACATATTGATACCAATTGAAGTAGATTGAAATATATTGTACATTTGATATCAATAAGAACATCAATGAAAATAATGCATAAGCTTGTTAAAATACCAATTGAGATACCAATTGAAAATCAAGATTTGAATTAAGCTTAGCATAAACATACTTTGTACTTTAAACATGTAAATATCTTATAAATCAAGCACAAACAAATCATATATACGTATGAAAATAAAAATACCAATAGAAATTGATATTATTTGAAATTTAAAGCATACATATATAGAAAACAAAATATGAGTATATACAAAAAAATATTAATTGAGATACCAATTGAAAATATGATGTAAATCAAGTATATAACTCATAACCAACCACCCTATATATGCACATGATAAGAGATTTTCAATAGGCATACAAGGCATGATCGCCCATCCGTCCGCCCTTAAAGGGGTTGGTAGGGGTTTTCAAAAACTAGAATTTGAAAATATTTTTATTATGAAAACACTACCAAATGAAGAATAAATAACTAGTTAAAAGTAATTTTTGAAAAAACTAGTTAAAGATCCTTCAAACATGACATCAAATCATATGAATCCATGAAGCATACTAAATACATAAGTGTTGACACTCGAAATTGATAAGGCTCAAAAATAATCATGAAACAAAGTCATGAATAAACAAATAAAGTGTGAGTGTGCAAGAATCATGTAATTAGCATTTTCTATGAAAATAGTCAATAAAGCTTAAAACAAACATGAATATCATTTTATCACAAATCATAAAAATCATTAAAATTTATTTTTCATATAAAGATGAAAATCATAAAAATTCATTTTTTATCTAAAAACAAACTTCTAGGTATATGTATGTTTTTATCCAAAACTAATAATATGCATACATATCCCAAACATAAAAAGAGTCCATAATATAAATTGCATGAAGGCAAATGACTCAAGGGGTATACATGTATATTTATTAGATTTAATTAAAACTTGCATATACATGAAGCAAAACATGAAAATAGGCAAAACAAGTGTAAATGAGAGAATCATCAAAACTAGGCTATACATGTGCATATAGTGAGTACAAATGAGCAATGAAGTGCAAACATATATAAATCAAATGTTGCTCACTACTTGTATAAGTATATATCCAAGTTTTAATAAAGACTACATTTAAACAAGTGTTTACCACATGAAGCACAACGATAAAACATGAACATGCTAAAAATATCTTATATGTAAAAAACATGTAAATAAACTAGGAGTTTTAGAGATAGTTACCAAAACAAAGAACTATACTCCAAGACTCCTAAACATGGTGGTCGTCCCACCAAACCTCCTTGATAGCGATGCATCAAAGTGTGTCCATCAAGTCCATGTGCATCCACCACCAAGGCACCAAATCTCTCATGTTTTGTGAGAGCCCGCACCTACATCAAATACAAAAGGTGGGGACTTTGTACCCATTTTCTTTTGGGTCCACGGGGTTAGTCTTATATGGAACCCTAACATTCTTGTTAGCAAAATTAATAGTATTTACTCTATTATAAAAAAATTTTGCTAAATGGCCTTTGCGGTCGCAATGTATACACTTGTACACTCTAGGATGCATATGTGTATGAGTGTGATCATGACGTGCAAGGTGTGCATATGCATGATGTGGGTGATGTGCATGAACATGTGGAGCTTGTTTCCTTTGAAACAAGGATTCCAATTTAGAATGGTTAAATGCACATTTGCTCAATATTGAGCTCAAACAATTTATTTTATTTTCAAAAATTTAATCTCATTTTGATTTATAGTGGCATGTAAAGCATGGTGAGAATGAGAATCATTTTTCTTATCCTTTTTATAAATATTTTCTTTTTCTTTAGAAATAACTTTTCTTTTTAAAGAGTTGTTTTCTTGCAAAGAAATTTCTTTTATTTTTCCACCAAAATAATTTTATTTTTCAATGAAGTATTTCCTTCACAAAGATCATTTAATTTAGAAAGCAAGAAAATATTTTCATTTTTCAAACTTTCATTTTCTTTTGAAACATTTTCAAATTTAGTTTGAAAAGAATCTTTTTCTTTTAACATGTAATCAAATTTATTTTTCATTTTCTTATTATCCTTTTTAAGCATGACATATTTTTCTAAGAGTTGTTGATAAAAAGATGCAAGTTCATTATAAGACATATCAACATCCTCTTCTAGCTCGGATTCGGTAGTTACCTTAAGGGGGTTATCCCCTTGGACCATGTAACATAAATTGGAAGCTTCACTTCCAACATTCGAGTCGCTCCCCGCATAATATTGTTCTTGTTCGCCAAGGGAGATGATGGTGTTCCATACTACAAAAGCCGAATCAAAGTTAGAAATCCTAGATAAATATTCATCATTTAGGGTACTCTTCAAAGCATGAATGGCCTTTGCATTAGTTCAATATTTTTGCCATTTAAACAATAAGAATCTTTAATAGTGGCAAAATAAACATGAATGCCTAGGGCTTTGAGGTACAAAGACATCTTAACCTTCCAAGTTTGGAAGTTAAGAATGTCAAAGGTGGGAGGTGACATGAAATCTATGTGTGTGTGAAATATTGTGATTAGCTATAAAATGAGGATCTTTAACTCAAGGTTGTTAGACCCAAATCAAGAGCACGTGGCTCTGATACCAATTGTAATCACCAAGAGGGGGGTGAATAGGTGACTAGCTAATCTAATGGTCAACTAATGCGGATTAAAACTATTTATGCAAACTAAAAACTTCTTTGGCTAAACACCAAGTATAACACAAGAATGTAGCCGGATTCCCCGTGAAGGGCTCTGGACTAACTCCTCAAGATTCCTCTAAATAAGAGTTGAGGTGCCGCTTTGGCTCTCTTGGTTGAATACAAGTGTAAGCAAACAATCCCCAAGCATATACCAATTAAGCACACAATATATCAAGCATATAAAGATAAAGACAATATGAACATGCAAGATATAAAGACAAGTAAGAGATAGAGAGAGAGCAATCGCAAACACGGGATATTTGTTTCGAGGTTCGAGCACACTTTCTCTACGTCCCCGCCTTCAACACTATGAAGGATTTTCACTATAAACCGATCCTACCGGATCACTCGGTGCCGCAACACCTACAAGCGAGTTCACACTATAACTCCTTTGGACTCTCTAGTCCCTTCACTCGTTCCCGCAAGAACAAACACACCGCAAGCACACTAGCTTGTCGAGGCCGCGCCTCTACACCGAGTTCTCTCTAGAGCCCGAAACAACGCGAACCCGCAAGTACGCATCCTCAAATACAAGAAAGATCTCTTGGTGATCTAAACACTTGATCACCTAAAAACAATCTCACAACAACTCTTCTATAGGTAGATATAGCAATGGATAGCTCAAGTGTTTGTAAGAAAACTTGAATTGAATGTGGTGGTGAAAAACTCAAGAAAATCACTTTTGAAAACTCTTGATAAACTCTCCTTTTGAATGGAAGTATTTGGCTCTTAAACAAGTGGAGAAAACCTCTTAATAGAGTAGGAAAACTGGTGCAAAATCCACTTAAAATCTTATTAAAAACAGTCCATGATTGCCTCTCTTTTATAGGCTAGAAAAACTAGCCGTTGGGGCAAAACTGCAGCCTGGACGGCTGTCGGTCGACCGGCCCGGTCGACCGCCAACGGTCAAAAATCTGACCGTTGGAGCCTCGGTCGACCGGCTCGGTCAACCGTGGCCTGGAACAGAGAGCAGAACTCTCTGTCGGTCGACCAACCCGGTCGACCGGGGCTTTCCAGAGAGCAGAAGCTCTCTGGCGGTCGACTGGCTCGGTCGACCGGCCCTCCAGCCAAACTGGTGTGCACGTTTTGTGCACGTCGGTCGACCGACTCGGTCGACCGACTCCTAGCTCGGTCGACCGGCAGAAGCTAAAAACAGGGATTATGGGTATTGAAAACTTGGCTTTTTGACTTGAATAAAATCCCATAAAATCTCTAAAAATCTACAAAAATAGTTTCAGTATTATACTTTGATATAAAAACATGTTTGAGTAAAATCAAACCATGTTACAAACATTTTGAACTATTTTTGTAACTTAAAAATTTTGGCTTAAAACAAAATCTGTATTTTTCCAAAATAGATTTTTTCAAAACTTCTCCAAATACAAAAACAAGATATTTTAAACACTTTTAAAGCATAGAGTGTATGGATATGATCCACTACACATACATGATGAAATATCTATATTTTTGACAATAAAACACTAAACTGGTTTTGGTTAAAACATAGATACTTGAAACTCCAAAAACCAAACCGGTATTTTTCCAAAATGAAAACTCTTTTGTATTTTTCCAAAATGAAAACTCTTTGTATTTTTCCAAAATAAAAATTCTTTTATAAAAACTCATCTAAATCTTGTGTGTGAGTGTATATGGTATACTTGAGCAATCCACCAACTATTCTATCCTTTACATTTTATCTAAAAAGAAAATCTTAATAAAAACAAACCTAGACACAAGTCTTCTTCTTGAAGTCTTCACTTGAAGTCTTCTCATTTTCTTGACTTGGTCCAAACAAGATCCAATGAGCTAGACTCCTTTTGAGTACTTGATGTGGTCTTGATGCATAGGCTCTTGAATCAAACCGTGCTAGCTCCAAAACTTGACTTTAAATCCTTTGTTGAAGCTAAACACCTACTAAGATCTTGATCACAAATCTGAGACTAAATAAACACAAGATCATTAGTACTATAACTACATGAGTTAATCATCATCAAAACTAGAGTGATGGGCCTTTGGGCCAACAACATATGTCTTGAAGTTTGTTTTATTTTGATGAAAATTAAAAATTTTATGTGTTTCATGTTTGTAAAGAAATTTCATATGAGCTTCATTACCTATTTCCATGATTATATTTTTCACATGACTCTTTTACACTCTATGTTTGTGTTTACTCATGATTTTTGTTTCATGAGCTATATGTGTGTAACCCTCGGTTCCTAATATACGTATGTCAATACTGGTATCTGATGATGATTTAATCATCCTGATAGTCGGATTGAGGTCATTTCAGCTCAAAATATCCTTTTACCCCTTTATTTTTTTAATATTAAAAAAATCAAAGCACCAGATTGTTCATTCTCAGATTCGAACCCATGTGCATCGCTCACATATCCTAACGTCCAAACCGCTTTGCCACATTGGTGTGTGGTTCAAAAGCCCATGTAAAATTATTTAACCTTCCTTTAACTTTCCCATCTTCTCCAACTTCCCCCACTCTCTCTAATTTCTCCTACACTTTCTTCCCCTCATTCTCACTCACCCAAACTGAACCCACTACTCCTCTCATGTAGCCTAACTCTCAGTGGGGATTAGGGGTGTGTGTGGTGCCTATAAAAGGGATATCTCACTATCTCAAGTCACTTGCAAAACCTAAACTTCTCTTTCTTTCTTTCACTACACTCTCTTCCTCTTTCAAATTTGGCGATTTACTGAAGTGCTGGACGAGGGGAGAAAGATTCATACTGAAGGGAAGCATTCCAGATATTTATTTTGAATTTTTGTAGAATTTAGTTCGTTTTGGCATTTCACCGAACACGTAATATGCGTTACATGTTAGTTTTAATTTCACCATGTAAAACACATGCTAAAATCACAATAATATTTTTTAGAACACCTAGGATATGCCTCCTATTGATCATGATTTTTAATTTATTTTTAGAAATTTATTTGTAATCGAAAAAAATAAATAAAACACTGGACTGTGCTGTGCACTGCACTGTACACAGCACAGTGCGGACCAGGTTAGGTCTGGCCTGATCCAGACCAGACCCGAGTCTGGTCAGGCCAGACCAGGCCCAGCCTGGCCAGGTCGGGCCAGACTAGGCCCAGCCTGGCCAGGTCGGGCCAGACCAGACCCAACCTGGGTCTGGTCGAGCGGCCTGCCCTGGTCGGGCAAGATCAGACCCGACTGGGTCTGTGCTTGGTACAGACCCGAACCCGACCAAATATATAAAAAAAAGGGGAAAAAGAGAAAAAGAAAGAAAGGAAAAAAGAAAAAGAAAAGAAATAAATAAAATAAAATAAAATAAGCAGAAAAATTATTGTGGCATTTACTGTAGCAAATCAGACCCAAACCTATTACTGTAGCAACAGACCCGTTATTGTAGCGACAAACCCGTTAAGCTTTTTATTGATTTTTTGGTTTATTTTAATTTAGAAAATTCCAGAGAATTCACAGAAAATCACAAACTAAATTTGAAACTCTGTAAAATTATTTTGATGTAATATTACTTAGAATAACATGAAATTAAATATTTTTGTAATTACTATTCAATGATATTTTATTTAAAAATGACCAATAAATTTTTAAATACAACAAAAAACATATGAAATTCATAATTCATTAATATGTAAATATTATACATCAATTTATTATTTTATGCTTGTATTTTATCATGAAAGCATATTTTTAAATAGGTTCTATAAATTCAGAAATTGAATTATTTAAAAATATTAACCAACCAAAATTATAATAAATATTAAAAATTACTTTCTTATTTTAACTTACCATTGAATAAGAACATACCATGCCTCTAATTAATTCACGTAATATTTAGGCCGCGAATTTTACCCAGAGCCGGTTGCAGTTACGAAAATTCAGATTCCAACGACATCTGGCAAGTGTACACGATTCTCTCCTTGTTGACTCTCGTGTCGATTTTAACTCAGTCTCTTAACTATAATTTCTAGATATCATATTTATGATTGTCTACATCATTATGTGATCACGTTTACATCATTATCCTATTCTTGAATCCAATTATATTATTAATCTTTATATTTCTTGATATTATCACCCATTCCGTCTCGTGGTCATTACCTTATGTATCATGTTTGCATCCATTCCTGTACATGCATACATCCAACTAAAACTGACATTATTACTTGTGTGTGATAGAATTTGACACGAGTATCTATATTGATTGACGGATAAAGACTATATATTGACTGATATCGTGATACTGATATTACTGGAAATTAATCGAGGAAACCAACTTTTATAGTTTGAGAAATTATTCGAGGATACTTGTTGGATTATGGACATATGATCAAGACCGACTTATTATGACCTTTGTATTACATGTCACTGACATCACTTGTACTACTTTGTATGTATTTTGTATCACTTGCACAACTATATATTTGTCACTTGATATTGTCATTGGTTACATCGTCTCGTGATCTTAATGCACATTGTGTTCACTATCTAATGTTGATATTCTTGATACCGATTCATGATCCTGTAACACTGAGTAACACACTATTTTGCATTTGCATTTATTAATAAAATTAATCAAGTCGAGGTTACTGGGGGAGACTGTAGCAGGGGAAATCAAGGGAGGTGTGCTTGGAAGGGCGACCCTTATGGGTTTGGATGCCACATGTGATCTTGTTATTTATGCGCGCTCCTATTATTACATGTTACATGATACATGAGTACAATGAACTGTTTCTCCCTACTATCAGGACCACTAACGCATCACTTATTTGATATGCAGTTGTCCTGTGGGATGGGGCACAGGATGGTTGCACTAGTTAGGATAATAAAACATGATAGACATATGCACTTGCATCATATCCTGCATTGTCTTCAGTGATCTAGTACCTGTCATATATTTTCATTGGCTGACACTTAAGACTCATGTGACATGCATTATCTTGACTACATGACATTCCTGGACATACCATGTTATATTATCTTATGATATTGAGTTCTTGTGATCTTGTGATTATGTTTCACGACAGTTACTTGTCCAGGACGTCTCATGTCATTATATACATGTCCATGCATGCACGGTCTTATTGTACATGATCTATCTTCTTGATTATTCCTGTTATTATTATTACCTTCAGTTCTCGATACTGCCAAATATATTGTTCTTATGTCCTATTTATTGTTACTACTTTTTCATATTCTCTCCTTCCTATTTCGTGTACTCTTGCTAGTCCGCTTCTGACGGACTTTTATATTATTTTTCAGTATTTAGATCTGGAAGTCGGTATAGAGAGTTGTTCGTAGATCATATTCTGATTCAGCTGTTCTCCGGTGAGTTTAGTTTTCTTTCTTGACTTGTCTTATTCAGATATAGTGGATATATTGTTTATGATTCAGTTTTTCATATATGTGATTTTATCCCTGTGCTTGGTTGTATGTGGATATTATGTACTATCCTGCTTGTTATTGACAGCCTAAGGTACTCATGGAAGAGATTTCACTCTTCATGAGTATCTTCAGGCCATCGTCAGCTAACCGTATTTTGTATTTTGGGAAGCAGGGCGTGACATGATTTTGTTGGTATCAGAGCCAGGTTAGTTATATGCCATATATGCAATCAGGCCACATATATGATAATCATCCACGAAATTATCTGATTAAACAGTCATTGACTCCCTTCTCTTACTCCATACTTGTACAATCGATCCCCGAAAACCCTCGAACCATCTCCCTAATGTGACTCTTCTATCCATGTAGTCTCCATACCTAGTCTGTCTTGCTTGATCATGTATTCTTAGACTACTCTTGGTTTAGATTGATGATAGATATATGAGAATTTGACCTGATTATTTGGATGAAGAAGAATAAATGAAGAGAATCATTGTCAAATTATCTGGCAGTTAATTTTATGAGAAATTTTGGATCTGAAACTTTTGAGATACATATCTACAGAAGAATCATAATGAGAGGGTAGACTTAAGATAATAATCATGCTCAGATTAAATAATTATCAGATCACATCCATACATATTGGATTTAGGATTTGGATCTTGGAGTGATAATCAGATCAATAAACGCAATCATATCCTTAGTCAAAATATGACTATACCTTGGATCAGATTGCTTGGATTTCGTTTTGAAGGTTAGGATCTTGAAGTTTTCATATCCAAGTAATATTTTAAGAATGTCTATCATAATTTAAGGTTTTTGAGTTAATCCCTATGACTTTTAAGAACATTGTAATTGAAGTACCTTGATAATTTTGTGATCTTCTGTTTAAGAATCATAGATGAAAGGAGGAGATATGTATATCTGAATCTTTATGAAGATCAATGAATTTTAAACTCAACTTCTAGGATCTGAAGCAGGAATATAAAAGCAAGAATATAAAAACCAATCTGAAAGATATATTGAGGGTTGAGACAATAACTAATTACTGATTATTGATATCTGATTCTTGAAATTTCCATCAGTGACTGCTAGCTTGACTAATGATCTTCCGGTAGTGACCGTCTGATCTGATTATTGGGTTATTGTGATACTGTGAATATAAAATATGTACTCGAGGATTTGAGATTATTTGGGATCTTAATGATTTTATAAAAAATAAAAACCAGAGGCGATTATTATTTGAGCAATATGTGACGATCTCAGAGATAATCTAAATTTGGAGTGATGTTACAAGAAAGGTAACGTAATGGAGATATCTGAATTCTTGTTCGATGTGATCATGGTGAAAATCAGTGGAGTATGGTTACTGATAGACCTTAAGGATTTGATCATAATGGTGGGAGTAATTTTATCAGATGAACATGACTATAGTGGATCGAAGGACTAAGTTAATATTAAGGATAATCGATTATGAACCCTAGAAAGTTAATTCAATCCCCGGACTTATGGTGATGAATATGTCGGATCATGACCCATGGTTGACTTGGTATTGGGTCATCATATTGACACGACTATGGATCTGAAACAATCCTAACTCATGCAGATGCAGCTTCGATTCATATGTCGATGCCTGGCTGAATTTCGAGGACGAAATTCTTTTTATAAGGTGGGTAGGATTGTAACCCTCGGTTCCTAATATACGTATGTCAATACTGATATCTGATGATGATTTACTTATCCTGATAGTCGGATTGAGGTCATTTCAAATCAAAATATCCTTTTACCCCTTTATTTGTTTAATATTAAAAAAAAATCAAAGCACCAGATTGTTCATTCTCAGATTCGAACCCATGGGCACCGCTCACATATCCTATCGCCCCGACCGCTTTGCCACATTGGCATGTAGTTCAAAAGCCCATGTAAAATTATTTAACCTTCCTTTAACTCCCCCATCTTCTCCAACTTCCCCCACTCTCTCTAACTTCTCCTACACTTTCTTCCCCTCATTCCCACTCACCCAAGCTAAACCCACTACTCCTCTCATGTAGCCTAACTCTCAGGGGGGCTTAGGGGTGTGTGTGGTGCCTATAAAAGGGATATCTCACCATCTCAAGTCACTTGCAAAACCTAAACTTCTCTTTCTTTCTTTCACCATACTCTCTTCCTCTTTCAAATTTGGCGAGATACTGAAGTGCTGGACGAGGGGAGGAAGATTCATACTGAAGGGAAGCGTTCCAGATATTTATTTTGAATTTTTGTAGAATTTAGTTCGTTTTGGCATTTCACCGAACACGTAGTATGCGTTACATGTTAGTTTTAATTTCACCATGTAAAACACATGCTAAAATCATAATAATATTTTTTAGAACACCTAGGATATGCCTCCTAATGATCATGATTTTTAATTTATTTTTAGAAATTTATTTGCAATCGAAAAAAAATAAATAAAACACTGGACTGTGCTGTGCACTGCACTGTGCACAGCACAGTGCGGACCAGGCCAGGTCTGGCCTGATCCAGACCAGACCCGAGTCTGGTCAGGCCAGACCAGGCCCAGCCTGGCCAGGTCGGGCCAGACTAGACCCAACCTGGGTCTGGTCGAGCGGCCTGGCCTGGTCGGGCCAGACCAGACCCGACTGGGTCCGTGCTGGGTACAGACCCGGGTCCGACCCAATATATAAAAAAAAAGGAAAAAGAGAAAAAGAAAGAAAGGAAAAAAGAAAAGAAAAGAAATAAATAAAATAAAATAAGTAGAAAAATTATTGTGGCATTTACTGTAGAAAACCAGACCCAAACCCATTACTGTAGCAACAGACCCGTTAAGCTTTTTATTTATTTTTATTGATTTTTTGGTTTATTTTAATTCAGAAAATTCCAGAGAATTCACAGAAAATCACAAACTAAATTTGAAACTCTGTAAAATTATTTTGATGTAATATTACTTAGAATAACATGAAATTAAATATTTTTGTAATTACTATTCAATGATATTTTATTTAAAAATGACAATAAATTTTTAAATACCACAAAAAAATGAAATTCATAATTCATTAATATGTAAATATTATACATCAATTTATTATTTTATGCTTGTATTTTATCATGAAAGCATATTTTTAAATAGTTGCTATAAATTCAGAAATTGAATTATTTCAAAATATTAACCAACCAAAATTATAATAAATAGTAAAAATTACTTTCTTATTTTAACTTACCATTGAATAAGAACATGCCATGTCTCTAATTAATTCACGTAATATTTAGGTCGCAAATTTTACCCAGAGTCGGTTGCAGTTACGAAAATTCAGATTCCAACGACATCAGGCAAGTGTACACGATTCTCTCCTTGTTGAGTCTCATGTCGATTTTAACTCAGTCTGTTAACTATAATTTCTAGATATCATATTTATGATTGTCTACATCATTATGTGATCACGTTTACATCATTAGCCTATTCTTGAATCCAATTATATTATTAATCTTTGTATTTCTTTATATTATCACCCATTCCGTCTCGTGGTCATTACCTTATGTATCATGTTTGCATCTCATTCCTGTACATGCATACATCCAACTAAAACTGACATTATTACTTGTGTGTGGTAGAATTTGACACGAGTATCTATAATGATTGATGGATAAAGACTATATATTGACTGATATCGTGATACTGATATTACTGGAAATTAATCGAGGAAACCAACTTTTATAGTTTGAGAAATTATTCGAGGATACTTGTGAAAGTTCACCTAGAGGGGGGGTGAATAGGTGATGGCTAATCTAATGGTCACTTAATGCCTAATAATGCGGAAGGTAAAACAATTATGACCTAATTTAAACTTTTACACTAAACACCACGTATAACCAAAGAGTGTTGCCGAATTCCCCGTGAAGGGCTCTGGACAAACTCCTCTAGATTCCCCTTGAATGGATTGAGGTGCCGCGTTGGCTCTCTTGGTTGAATACAAGTGTTAGTCAACAATCCCAAGCAAGTATATCAATATGAGCACAAGGAATGCATATAAAGGTAAAGACAAGATAAGTAATGCAAGATATAACAAGAGACAAGAGAGAGAGAGAGAGAGAGAGAGAGAGAGAGAAAAGACAATCGCAAACACAAAGGGTTTGTTTCGAGGTTCGAGACACTTGCTCTACATCCCCGCCTTCGACACACGAAGGATTTCCACTATGCAAGATCCCAATGGATCTCTCCTCCGTGCCGCAACACCTACATGCCCTCGGACTCCCTAGTCCCGTACACACGCAAGCTCACTAGCTCGCCGAGGCCGCACCTCAAACCACCGAGTTCACACAAGAACTCTAAACCACCACGAGCACACTTGCCCGTCTCCTCAATGTACAAGAATGAAATCTTGGTGATCTAAAACACTTTGATCACCAATTACAACTCTCACAACACAATCCTATGGATAGATAAGGCAATGGATAGCTCAAGTGATTGTGAGAAAGCAAGGAAAGAACTATGGTGAAAAACTCAAGAAATCTCTTTTAACACACTCTAAATAAAACTCCCTTTAGATTGGAAGTATTAGCTCTCTATTTTGTGGAGAAAAACTCTTCTGAAAGAATAGGAAAAACTGGCTCTAAAAGTCTCCAAAATCTTGGCTTAAAACAATGACCAAACCCCCAAATTTATAGGCCAGAAAAATATAGTCGTTGGGGTCTGTTAGAGCTGCCGGTCGACCCGTGCGGTCGACCGCCAACGGTCAGAAATTCGACCGTTGGAGCCACGGTCGACCGCCTGGGTCGACCGACCCACTGGAGCTGAGAGTCTAACTCTCTGTCGGTCGACCCGTACGGTCGGCCGAACTTTTCAGAGAGCAGAGCTCTCTGGAGCGGTCGACCCGTACGGTCGGCCATTCTCCATTGCACAAAGGCGTGCACGTCTGTGCACGTCGGTCGACCCAGCCGGTTGACCGACTTCAGGATTAGTCGACTATAAAGGTAGTAAGTTGACTTATCCGAAGCCTGAAACAATTTTCTGGGATTAAAAAGTTTGTCTTCTTGGCTTACATAAAATCCCATAAATACATAGAAATTCTACAAAAATAGTTTAACCAATATACATTGATATACAAACATGCTTGCACAAAATCAATGCATGTTATAAAAGATTGGACTATTTTTGTAACTTGAAAATATTTGGCTCATGCTAAAAACTGTTTTTCCAAAATAATATTTTTCCAAAACATGTTTTTCCAAATCTTCATCAAATACAAAAACAAGATATACTTTTAAAGCATAGTGTGTATGGATATGATCCACTACACAATTAAGATGAAATATCTATGTTTTTGACAATAAGCATAAACTTGGTTTTGGTTAAAAGATGTAAACTTGAATACCAAAAACCAAACATGTATTTAAAAGAAAATCTTTTGTAAAAACAAAACTACCAAGAGTGTGTGTGTGATAAATACTTGAGTAATCCACCACTATTCTATCCTTTATATTTTATCTAAAAATAAAAATCTTATACCTAGACACAAGTCTTGATCTTGAAGTCTTCCCTTGAAGTCTTCTCATCATCTTGACTTGGTCCAAGCTTGATCCAAAAGCTCCTTGGATCACACCGTGCTAGCTCCAAATCTTGACACTTTATCCTTTGTTGAGCTATGCACCTACTAAGATCTTGATAATGAATCTGTCACTAATTAAACACAAGATCATTAGTAATCATAACTTCATGAGTTGATCATCATCAAAACTAGGGTGATAGGCCTTTGGGCCAACAACTTGTTGGATTATGGACATATGATCAAGACCGACTTATTATGACCTTTGTATTACATGTCACTGACATCACTTGCACTACTTTGTATGTATTATGTATCACTTGCACAACTATATATTTGTCACTTGATATTATCATTGGTTACATCGTCTCTGGTTACATCATCTCGTGATCTTAATCACATTGTGTTCACTATCTAATGTTGATATTCTTGATACCGATTCATGATCCTGTAACACTGAGTAACACACTATTTTGCATTTGCATTTATTAATAAAATTAATCAAGCCGGGGTTACTGGGGGAGACTGTAGCAGGAGAAATTCAGGGAGGTGTGCTTGGAAGGGCGACCCTTATGGGTTTGGATGCCACACGTGATCTTGTTATTTATGCGCGCTCCTGTTATTACATGTTACATGATACCTGAGTACAGTGAACTGTTTCTCCCTGCTATCAGGATCCACTAACGCATCACTTGTTTGATATGCAGTTGTCCTGTGGGATGGTGCACAGGATGGTTGCACTAGTTAGGATAATAAAATATGATAGACATATGCACTTGCATCATATCCTGCATTGTCTTCAGTGATCTAATACCTGTCATATAATTTAATTGGCTGACACTTGAGACTCATGTGACATGCATTATCTTGACTACATGACATTCCTAGACATACCATATTATTTTATCTTGTGATCTTGAGTTCTTGTGATCTTGTGATTATGTTTCACGACAGTTACTTGTCCAGGACGTCTCATGTCATTATATACATGTTACACCATGCATGCACAGTCTTATTGTACATGATCTATCTTCTCGATTATTCCTGTTATTATTATTACCTTCAGTTCTCGATATTGCCAAATATATTGTTCTTATATCCTGTTTATTGTTACTACTTTTTCATATTCTCTCCTTCCTGTTTCGTGTACTCTTGCTAGTCCGCTTCTATCGGATTTTTATATTATTTTTCAGTATTTAGATCTGGAAGTCGGTATAGAGAGTTGTTCGTAGATCATATTCTGATTCAGCTGTTCTCCGGTGAGTTCAGTTTTCTTTCTTGACTTGTCTTATTTAGATATAGTGGATGATATTGTTTATGCTTCAGTTTTTCATATATGTGATTTTATCCCTGTGCTTGGTTGTATGTGCATATATGTGTACTATCCTGCTTGTTATTGACAGCCTAAGGTACTCATGGAAGAGATTTCACTCTTCATGAGTATCTGCTGGCCATCGTCAGCTACCCGTATTCTGTATTTTGGGAAGCGGGGCGTGACAATGTGCTTTATAGATTTTGAGTGTTAATTATTGTGTGACTTTCATGTTTTCATGGGATATATGATTTGGTTTCATGTCTTGAAGGATTTCATACTAGTTTTTTAAAACTATCTTTAAAACTAGTTTCGAATTTTTCAAATGGTAGTGATTTTCATCTATGCTAAAATATTTTTAACTATTTTTAAAAACCCCTACCTTCTAAGGGCGGTTGGATGGGCGACCATGTCTTGTATACACTTATTAAATATCTTTTAAACTTGTTTATTGCTAAGCTTGATTTAATCTATAATGTCAATTGGTATATTAATTGGTATCTTATTCAAGCCTATGCATTGTTTTCATTTGTATTTCATAAAGGGGGAGAAAATTCTTGTTTTTAAATTGGTTTATATAAAATTGGTATTGGTTGTATTTTCAATTGGCATCAATACTTTTTAGTTGGTATCAATATTTTCACCAATTTTTTTTAATTAGTATCAATATTTTTCACTTGGTATCATTATGTTTATCAAAATTTTAAATTGTTATTAAACATTATTTTGTTGACTAAAGAAAAGATTCGAATGTTTTGGTTTTATGTCTTTTCGAATTTTTTTTTATATGAAAATTGATTGTTTTTACTTCACCCATTTGTTGATGAATTGACAAAAAGGGGGAGAGAATTTTGAGTTTATATATGCATGTTTATATCTATGTTTATGCATATACATTTGTGTTTCCCTTATGAACTTCATTGAATATCCTTATTGTTTATGCGATGCATGAATTAAGGGGGAGCTTCTATGAAACTTAACTTTAATCCATGCATATATAACTCCATGAGTTTTGTCATTATCAAAACGGGGGAGATTGTTGGCCCAAAGGCCCATCACTCTAGTTTTGATGATGATTAACTCATATAGTTATAGTTCACTAATGATCTTATGCTTATTTAGTTTCAGTTATCTATCAAGATCTTAGTAGGTGTGTAGCTTCAACAAAGGTGTTTTGGAGTTTACATGTGTTGATTCAAGAGCTTGCGCATCAAGATCGCATCTAGCAATTGGTTTGGATTGTGTTTGAATTCAGTCTAGCTCATTGGATCGTGTTTGGATTCATCAAGAGCTTACATGTGTTGATTCAGTCTAGCTCATTGGATCGTGTTTGGATCGAGTCGACTTGGAGAAGGAGTTCTACAAGAAGACTTCGGTTTGTGCTGTTTAGATCTTGTATAAAATAGATAGTGTTAATATGCTCAAATTCACACACACACAAGTTTCTATATGTTTGATTTTCATTTAACCGGTTTTGGTTTTCATATCAAAAATATAGATATAATATCTTTCATGTGTATTGGATTTTATCCATACACTCTATGCTTCAAAAGAGTCTCAATATCTTATTTTTGTATCTATACATGTTTTGGAGAAAACGGTTTTTCATTTCAAAATACAAGTTTTGGAAAATACGATTTTCGGTTTAAGCTTAACTCCTAAATCACAAAAATGGCTCAAAATGTTTGTAATATGAGTTGAATTTTAGGCACACATATTTGCTCTTAAAAGTATTTTAAAGAACTTATTTTTGTGAAATTTATATGAATTTATGGGATTTTAGTTGAATCAAAAAGACCAGTTTTCTGAACCTATATACCCAGTCTGTTTTGTGCTGGCGGTCACCGGGCGGTCGACCAGACCAGGGCTCGGTCGACCCGACCAGTCGACCGATGTGCACAAGGGTGTACACGTAGCCAGCCTCTTAAGGCCGGTCGACCGTGCGGTCGACTGACTGTAATACCCTTACTCTCGGGTAAGGGCGGTCGACCGGGCGGTCGACAGGAGGTAGGCAACTGTCAGAATTTAACCGTTGGCCGGTCGACCGGGTGGTCAGAATTGACCATATTTGGCTGCCAACGGATATATTGTTTGAAAGTCTATTAATAGGGTTCTCTCTTGGCTGTTTTATATAAGAATTTTGAGAGCTTATTTTCAAAATCTTACTAGTGTTTTTGCAGCAATTCAAAAGAAGTTTTTGGGCTAAAAGTTTTGATTTTGATTTGTGTTTTCAAGGGTTGGATATTCAAAGAAAAGAGATTTTGGGAAATTGTTTTTTGGTTTATATTCTTGATATATATCTTTTATTTTTCCAAGAGTTTTCTTTGAGATTTTATCATCCATACTCCTTGATTTTCTCACACTTGAGCTATTCCTCTATCCTATCTATAGGATCCTTGTGTTGGTGAGAAAAAGAGTGTCCTTTGAGATCACCTAAAGTGGTTTGTGGTCCTTGAGATTGAAAAACACCTAGAGGGGGGTGAATAGGTGTAAGTGCTAATCTAGAACTAAATGCAATACTATGTGCGCTAAATGCGGAAGCTAATGCAAATCTTGCAACACACTTAGTACAATCAACAAGTGTAGCCGAATTTCCCGTGAAGGGCTCTAGACTAACTCCTCTTGATTCCCCTTGAATGGGTTGAGGTGCTATGTGAAGCTCTTGTTGATTAGGTACAAGTGAGGCACACACACAATCAAGCCAAGCATATAAGAATGAATAGCAATATGAAATAATGCAAGGCAATATGAATTATGCTCAACACACGCAAATATGATATGATATGAAGTATGATGCTTTGCACAATTATAAGAGAGAGAGTTAGAGAGACAATGGATCAAAACGCAAACACCAAGATATGTTTCGAGGTTCGAGCACCTTGCTCTACATCCCCGCCTACACCACCGTGTAGGATTTCCAATCCACTATCAACGTCCACCGAGGACTCCCACCGAGGGAACCTTCACCGAGAAGGATTTGTTACAACTCTAGGAGTACCAAACTCCTCTCTCAAACAACAACCTCCACCGAGGGGTAAGCCAACAACCAACACCTCTACCGAAGAGGGTTTACAACCAAACTCCACCTCTCACTAGAGGGAGCAAACCAATCACCCGATCACCTCTACCTAAGAGGGATACAACAAGAATAAGGGTGTTTACAACAAGTGGCTCCAAAAACCACAAACTCAATCTCTCTTTCTTTTCTCTTTCTTTTCCACAAAAACAAGATCCTAAATAGATTAGGATAGGTGATAGCTCAAGTGTGGAAACAAGGTATTTTTGGAAACAAGCAACAAAGAAAAACTACTTGGGAAATCTCTTGTATATGATAGAAATAAAAGACCAAATCAAAATCCCAAAACCTAGTTCTCTTTGATTTTCCAAAAACCCAAAAACAATAAAGATTAAATCTTTTTGGCACTTAAACTCTTTTAAAAACTTGTTTAAACACTAGAGAGACACAGAAATTTTTCTCCTTGAAAACCTTGGCCAAAATCCCAAAGAGATGGGGTTTATATAGGCCAAAACAGAAACTAGCCGTTAGAGCTGAGCTGGCAGCTCTGACAGGCATCGGTCGACCGGCCCGGTCGACCGCCAACGGTCAGAAATATGACCGTTGGGCAACTGCGGTCGACCGGCCCGGTCGACCCAGAAAAACAGAGAGCAGAGCTCTCATCCCGGTCGACTGGCCCGGTCGACCGTCTCAGGGACTCCAAACGTGCACAGATCTGTGCACGTCCGATCGACCGGCCCGATCGACCGGACATCAGCCAAGTCGACTAATAACCTGGCTTAGTCGACTGGTTGAGTCCTGGACCTGAAAACTGGGTTTGAAAACTTGGGAAAAATATTTTATAAAAATCTTTTAATACTTCTAAAAATCACCAAAAATATTTTTATCATTTTATATTCAAACACAAATAAGTGATAAAAATTTCAAGACATATATCAATTATATCAATTCATTTTTGAGTCTTGCAAATTTTATCAAAAACAAAACTTGTATTTTTGTCAAACTTGATTTTTCCAAAACATGAATAGGATAGTCAAAATAAGTTTGTCTAGTAACTTAAACCATGTATGTATATCTAGAACATATCTAATATACATAGAATTAAAGTAAACTTGGTTTGATCTACTATTCATGAGAACCAAAATCCAAATCATGAAACGTGTGTGTATGTGCACTTGAGCATATCAACTATACTAAGCTTTACAAATGGATCTAAAACACACTTATCTAAACTATGGATACCTAAGTCTTTGTGTCATCAAGAAGACTTACTCCAAAACTCCATCCATGGGCTAGGCAAAGTGTGATCTTGAAGCTTTGGCCCTGGAATCACTGGTGAAAGCTTCCAAACACCTTGTTGAAGCTAATCACCAACTAATATCTTGGTTAATGATCTGAAACTTAAACAACATAAGATAATTAGTAAACATAACTACATGAGTTAATCATCATCAAAACTAGGGTGGAAAGCCTTTGGGCCAACAATCTCCCCCTTTTTGATGATGACAAAACTCATGGAGTTATATATGCATGGATTAAAGTTAAGCTTCAAGGAAGCTCCCCCTTAACTCATGCATAACAAATGAATAAATAAATATGCAATGAAGCTTATGACTCTAAACAAGAGACATACATATTTTTCATATCTTATTGTTTATTTGGTTATGCATGAACTCAATATATGCAAAAACATAAAGAAGCATATATAAACTCTAGATACCAATAAACAAACAATTAACAAATAAACATTTTCTAGATGCTCTAGATACCAACTCTAGATACCAATTAACATACATTAAACTATATTAAACTTAATATATGCAAAAACATAACTATGCATATATAAATCTCAAAATCTTTCTCCCCCTTTTTGTCAATCATCAACAAAGGGGTAAACAAGCAAAATAATAAATAAAATGAGGGGTAAAAATCTTTCATTGAACAATGGTCTCCCCCTTTTTGTCTAAAACAAAAACAAAGTCAATAAGGGGTGACTTTAAAACCATGATATCAATTGAAAATATGTCAATGAAGCATCTTGATACCAAATGAAAATAAACAAAGATCAATAAATGTTATATGCTATATACATTCATGAAGAGGAAGACGCTAAGTTAGCTTCCCTACACATATGCATTACATGAAAGAGGGATGTTAAGCCCTAATTCACATAACACACATTATGTAATGAATAAGAGGAGATGTGAAGCTCCCCCTACACACGTGTACCACATAAAGAAAAGATGTTAAGCTTTTCAATACACAATACACTCAACATGAATCTATATGTGGGAGAGATGTTAAGCTCTCCTTGCATATAAGAAATTTAAATCAAAACTTTTGTATTTTACTTTAAACTAAATTTTTGGATACCAATTTAAAAAAAAATTATTTTTAGATACCAATTCAAATTAGACATAATAAATTTTGAATGTCTAAACACAAATTTTGATACCAATTGTAAATGTTATACCAATAGAAAAGATTTTATATAGAAACATTGATACCAATTGTAAGAATTATTCATTTTCAACATATGATACCAAATTCGAATTTTCAATCATAAAGTATGGGAGTACAAATACCAATAGAAAGACAAAATCAAATTTTCTCCCCCTTTATGAAATACAAACTAAAATCATGCATAGTCTTGATACCAATTTAAAATTAATCAATTTAAACAAAATTGAAACTCAAGCACTAGCATAAACACAAACATATATATGTATGGAAAATAGATACCAATAGAAATTGATATACTTGGAATTGAAATCATACAAACATACAAAACAAATATAAGTATACAAGAAGATCAAAATGATACCAATTGACATAACAATAAGTTCAAGTGTATACATCATATTACCAATCCACCCATCTCATGCACAAGTTTAAAAGAATTTTAATATAAACATACAAGGCATGGACTCCCATCCAACCTCCCGTGGATGGTAGGGGTTTTCAAAAATAGATTTGAAAAAGTAGTTTTGTTTGAAAATCACTACCAAATTGAAGAATACGAACTAGTCAAAATGAAAAACTTGTTAACTAGTGCGAAATCCTTCAAGCAAGGAATAAACTAAAAATAATTTTCATAAAACACATGTAAATCACATAGCACTTAGAAACACTCAATATTCAATAAAGTCCATACATGCTCATACTCATGAGAAATATTTTAAAAGATGATGAGTGTACAAGTAATGTGTGACATGGCATTATGAAATTTCCAATTAAGTTCAATTATTCCTTTAAACATGAAAACACGAAAATCATCAAAACTTATTTAATCTTCTAGGTATATGTATGTCCTATACAAACTAAAGTATACATACGTATCCAAAACACATCGAGTCCACACAATTATATGCATTAAGGCACGTGGCTCAAAAAGGATAATCAAGTATATCTAATAGTTTGGACAAGATAGACATATACATGAAGTTAAACATAATCACAAAAACATGAAACATGAATAACTAAATTTTTATTACAACAAATTTCATTTCATGGTATATGTATGAATTGTCAACACAATAAATATACATACATATCCCTAAACACAATTGAGTCCATATATAGATTTGCATGAAAGGCAAATGACTCAAAGGGTATACATGTATATCTTAAAGTTTGGCAATACAAACATATACATGAAGTGAAAACTCATAAAACAAATTTAAAAATGGAATACAAGTTTGAAATGTATGAATCATCAAAACTAGACTATACTAGCACATATAATGGGTTCAAATAAGCAATCAAGCTCAACATACATAGATTTATTTGTGGCCCACTATATGCACAAGTATATAACTAGTCTTAATGAAAACTAACACTTAAACAAATATTCTTAACATGAAGCATCAAAAACAAATATAAAAATCATCATGATAAAACTAAAACATGATTACTATGTAAATTCACATGTATTAGATTCATGATGTACATTATAGCTTAAACAAAAGTGAGAACACTAAGTATGGATTCATATAAGCATGTGTGTCTCAAATACTATACATGTATGTCAAGGATCTAATAAACATGGTAATTAACATACTAATCCATAGACAATGAAACATGCTACAAAACATCAAAACATGCTATAAATTTTAATTAAGAAAGCATGTAAACACTAAATGGGAGTAAAGGATTGTTACCAAAACCGAAGAAGCAACTCTCCTTGTCTCCAAAACATGGTGGTCATCTCCACCAAATCTTCTCTTGAAAGTGATGCATCCAATAGATTTCCTTTAAGTCCGGAACGCATCCACTCCAAGGTGTCATCACTCTCACGTCATGTGAGAGCCCACACCTACATCAAAAACTTTAGGGGTGGTCTTTGGTACCCATACTCTTTTGGGTCCATGGGTGTTAGTCTCATTTCTAACCCAAACAAAATTCTTTGCTAAATTATCAACATGTATTCTATCATAACAAAATTTAGCAAGGTGGCCCTTACGTCCACAATGTGTACAAGTGTACACATGAGCATACTTGTGATGGGTGTGTCCGTGTGAAGCATGTGTATGTCGTGGAGGGTGTGCATGCATATAGGATAGAACTTGTTTCTTTCGAACCAAGGTTTCCAACCGTGAGTGATTCATGGCACATTGGCTCATAGTGGAGCCCAAACAATCAACCTTCTTCTTAAGCATGGATATATCATTATCAATTAAAGAAGAGGTACATGCATTAGGTAGACTAGATGAAGAAGCTACACTAGCATGGCAAACATGTGCATCAATTTTATTTTGCAAAACAATATTTTTATCTAAACAAACATTCAACTCATTTGAAATAGAAATGATTTTATTTTTCAAATCAACATTCTCTTTTAAAACAAAATCAACTTTTGAAGACAAATTTTTATTTTTCTTCAAAAGAGCATGGCAATCATTTTTAGATTTTAAAAATTCATTTTCTTTAAGTGCAAGTTCTAATTGAGATCTCAATGAATCCCTTTCATTATAGACCTCAACCTTCTCTTGCAGAACATTGTTAAGTCTAGCATGCAAACTCTTATTTTCTTGTTCAATTCCTAGACTTTTCTTTTTCAACAAGTTATATTTTTCTATTAATTGTTCACACACAATAGAAAGTTCTTCATTCAAAGCATGGGCATTAATATGATCATTTGAAAAACTAGCATCATCATCACTATCTAATGGAGTTTCCGAGTGTACCTCAAGGGAGTCATTCCCTTGGACCATGAAGCATTGTGAATCGGATTCTCCACTAGATTCCTCCGGTTGATTTGGCACTTGAAGCTTGGAGGCGGTGGTTGTTGTCAACTTGTTCCACACTACAAAAGCGAAATCAAGGTTAGAAACACTCATAAGATAATCTTTAGATAAAGTGCTTCTAATGGCCTCTAGGGCTTGTGCATTGGCCCCTATATGATCACCATTACCAAGATAGCATTTTTTGGTAGCGGCAAGAAAGACATGCAAACCTAGGGTCTTTAGGTACATGGACATCCTATACTTCCAAACAACAATGTTGGAAGGGTCAAAGCTAGGTGGGGTCATGAAGTCCATGGTATAAACTATATGAGTGTGCAAACAAGCAAATGCAAACAAAAGATTAGCAAGCAATTAGATCTCACTCCTAGGATGTTAAGCCTAAGTATCAGGAGCACTAGCGCTGATACCAATTGAAAAACACCTAGAGGGGGGGTGAATAGGTGTAAGTGCTAATCTAGAACTAAATGCAATACTATGTGCGCTAAATGCGGAAGCTAATGCAAATCTTGCAACACACTTAGTACAATCAACAAGTGTAGCCGAATTCCCCGTGAAGGGCTCTGGACTAACTCCTCTTGATTCCCCTTGAATGGGTTGAGGTGCTATGTGAAGCTCTTGTTGATTAGGTACAAGTGAGGCACACACACAATCAAGCCAAGCATATAAGAATGAATAGCAATATGAAATAATGCAAGGCAATATGAATTATGCTCAACACACGCAAATATGATATGATATGAAGTATGATGCTTTGCACAATTATAAGAGAGAGAGAGAGTTAGAGAGACAATGCATCAAAACGCAAACACCAAGATATGTTTCGAGGTTCGAGCACCTTGCTCTACATCCCCGCCTACACCACCGTGTAGGATTTCCAATCCACTATCAACGTCCACCGAGGACTCCCACAGAGGGAACCTTCACCGAGAAGGATTTGTTACAACTCTAGGAGTACCAAACTCCTCTCTCAAACATCAACCTCCACCGAGGGGTAAGCCAACAACCAACACCTCTACCGAAGAGGGTTTACAACCAAACTCCACCTCTCACTAGAGGGAGCAAACCAATCACCCGATCACCTCTACCTAAGAGGGATACAACAAGAATAAGGGTGTTTACAACAAGTGGTTCCAAAAACCACAAACTCAATCTCTCTTTCTTTTCTCTTTTCTTTTCCACAAAAACAAGATCCTAAATAGATTAGGATAGGTGATAGCTCAAGTGTGGAAACAAGGTGTTTTTGGAAACAAGCAACAAAGAAAAACTACTTGGGAAATCTCTTGTATACGATAGAAATAAAAGACCAAATCAAAATCTCAAAACCTAGTTCTCTTTGATTTTCCAAAAACCCAAAAACAATAAAGATTAAATCTTTTTGGCACTTAAACTCTTTTAAAAACTTGTTTAAACACTAGAGAGACACAAAAATTTTTCTCCTTGAAAACCTTGGCCAAAATCCCAAAGCGATGTGGTTTATATAGGCCAAAACAGAAACTAGCCGTTAGAGCTGAGCTGGCAGCTCTGACAGGCAGCGGTCGACCGGCCCGGTCGACCGCCAACGGTCAGAAATATGACTGTTGGGCAACTGCGGTCGACCGGCCCGGTCGACCCAGAAAAACAGAGAGCAGAGCTCTCATCCCGGTCGACCGGCCCGGTCGACCGTCTCAGGGACCCCAAACGTGCACAGATCTGTGCACGTCCGGTCGACCGGACATCAGCCAAGTCAACTAATAACCTGGCTTAGTCGACTGGTTGAGTCCTGGACCTGAAAACTGGGTTTGAAAACTTGGGAAAAATATTTTATAAAAATCTTTTAATACTTCTAAAAATCACCAAAAATATTTTTATCAATTTATATTCAAACACAAACAAGTGATAAAAATTTCAAGACATATATCAATTATATCAATTCATTTTTGAGTCTTGCAAATTTTATCAAAAACAAAACTTGTATTTTTGTCAAACTTGATTTTTTCAAAACATGAATAGGATAGTCAAAATAAGTTTGTCTAGCAACTTAAACCATGTATGTATATATAGAACATATCTAATATACATAGAATTAAAGTAAACTTGGTTTGATCTACTATTCATGAAAACCAAAATCCAAATCATGTAACGTGTGTGTATGTGCACTTGAGCATATCAACTATACTAAGCTTTACAAATGGATCTAAAACACACTTATCTAAACTATGGATACCTAAGTCTTTGTGTCATCAAGAAGACTTGCTCCAAAACTCCATCCATGGGCTAGGCAAAGTGTGATCTTGAAGCTTTGGCCCTGGAATCACTTGTGAAAGCTTCCAAACACCTTGTTGAAGCTAATCACCAACTAATATCTTGGTTAATGATCTGAAACTTAAACAACACAAGATAATTAGTAAACATAACTACATGAGTTAATCATCATCAAAACTAGGGTGGAAAGCCTTTGGGCCAACAGAGATCACTAAGTTGTAATCTTTTCTTTGGCTTGTTGTTACCCCTCTTATGGTGAGGTGGTTGTTGGTTGTTGGCTTAGTGTCTATCCCTCTTGTGTAGAGGTGATCTTTGTTTTGGCATTGGTGCCTTACCTCTTATGTAGAGGTGGTTGTTATTGGAGAGAGGAGGTATGCTCTCCTTGTGTTGTATTACTCAAATCCTCAGTAGAGGTTCCCTGTGTGAGAAGCCTTTGTGGACGCATTAGTGGAAATCCTTCTGTGTGAAGGTGGAGACGTAGAGCGGTGGCTCGAACCTCGAAACACATCTCGGCGTTTGTGTTTGATCAACTTTCTCTAAACTCTCTCTCTTTAATATTTAGCATTGATTCATATTGCTCATATCAATATATATGCTTGGTGTTGATTGTGTTATCATACTTGTGTTAAACCAAGAGAGCTTCACATAGCGCCTCAACTCTTATCTAAGAGGAATCTAGAGGAGATAGTCCAGAGCCCTTCACGGGGAATTCGGCTACACTCTTTGGTTACACATAGTGTGTTGCTTTAAATTTGAATTCCGCATCATTTCATTTTAGATTGCATTGAATTTTTAATAGATTAGCCTTACACCTATTCACCCCCCCTCTAGGTGTAATTTCACACATCAGTACTAGTATCTAACGATATAGAATCCGAAGTAAATGCAAAAAAGTAAGCCAAATCTAAATCTTCATTGATGTATCACTCTCCTTCAACATTAGTAGTGGTATCGGAAACGAGCTTGCCATTGCTCGTTATAAGAGGGTTTATTTCCCAGAGACATTCGTCTTCTTCTGGCTCCGTATATGCTTTGTTACCAAAGTTGAGTTCTTCTTGGTGTGGATTCTCATCAGCCTCAAGAGAATCTTGATAAAAGAGAGAATCAGTAAAATAATTCTCAGCTCTTTTGACAATCAACATTCTCACTTTCTATCTTCACCAACTTATTTCATTACTTGATGAAGAGTGGACGGGACGATGGCGTTGCGGTGAATCCAAGGTTATCCCAACTTCAGATTGTATGAGGTGTCAGCGTCAATGACATAACATGTCACCTCTAATTTCAGGTTCCCAATCTGATATCTAAGCTTAATTTTTCCTATCGGGCGCGTAACATTGGCGTTGAAACCATAGATGGTTGTCTGAGTGGCGCTCAACCGATGGGTGGGGATCCCCAAATGTTGCATGACCCTGTGAGGCATAATACTCAACCGGATCCTGGATCAACCTGAATACGGCTCACTTTAGATGATCTGATATATCTTGTATAGTACAGGGCTTTATCATGCTTTCCTTTGACTTGTATGTCTTCTAGGGTGAAGGTGATGCATAAAAACAGCTTTAAGGCATGATGGCAATGGTTGCCGTCTTCCTCTTGATATGTAGCAGGAATTTAGGTTACGAAAATCTCTACATCTGCTAATTCTTCTCTTAAAGCATCCCTTGTAGACTTGGAAAGCCTAAGGAGCTCATAGCTATTCGAGCAGGGATGTTGGCTAGTTATGCCAAGACATCAAAATGGAAGGGAGTTGGTAGTCTCATACCGCTTTTTGGAAGAGCTTTGATATATCGAAACTCTTTCTGCTTTTTCGAGGATGGAGTCATGGACTGCTCGATTGCCTCCTCAGCTAGCTGTGGAGAATTTGCTTACCGGCTCGCTATACTGCTTCAGTTACTGCTTGCGAGATCAAGTCTTTGATGTGGAAGGTATGCCCGTGTCAGCAATACGGGAGGACTCCTCATCTCCTGAACTATTAAGAGAGGCGACATCTTCCTCGGTCTCTCCTGTAGAGATGCTCACCACATTGTTCGTGGATGCTTTAGCCTTGCCTCTGGACTTCCTCCTCGTGACAGTTGTCCATTGCTGGCTTTTGACAATGTCAGGATGGACCCACATTGTCTCTCTCGAGGGGCAGGGACTGGAATAAGACCTTTCTCCTTTTGGTTGTAAGGATCAATATGCCCACTCTATGTTTTCCTTTCGGGATGAAAACCACTCTGGTTGGTGCTAGCGAAAGGTTTCATCCAAATTTAATCGATGACGTAGCTGTTATGTTGGTGGTCGCCTTCTTCTGTTCTTGATGAAGCTTTAATACCTCCGCATCAGAGTCTGAAGGACATCTTTAAAGATATGGTAGTTCTTGGTAGGGTGTCCCAGCATCATGTGATATAAATAGTAATTGGGATTTTCAGTCTTCCCACTTCTTCAGGGCATCTGATCTCTGAAAGCTTGAGTCTGTTACTCTTTTGTAGTAACTTGAATAAAGAGACCACGTGCTTATCCTTGAAGAAATATGATTTGTTTCCACGTGGTTGAATAGGAGCCATACCTCCTCTAACTGATAGTGTCTTTGGAGGTGATTGACTTCTGTCGCTAGAGTATCCCTTCTTCTTGGTTGAGAAAATGACTCTGGTGCACGTCGTGTTGACTTGTCGGGTCTCGGCATACTGTCTTTTTCTTCAGCCCTGACCCGGGCGTTGATCTCTTCTGTCTGTTCGCCTTGTAGCACCAACTACTTCCAAGTGCGATATTCTGCCACCCCCATTTGAGCGAGTAGGAAAGTTTACAAATAATGATGGCATATCCCGATCAATGTGGACTGGGTCATGTCGCTAGGACAACAGAACGCCATGCTCAGAAATCTATCGACGAAGGTTTTGATAGACTTTCCTTTGTTCTGCTTAGCTGCGAGAAGAGTCAGCACCAAGACTTCTGAATCGTCTTCAAAGAAATAATCCAGAAACAACTTCTCGAGGTCAGCCCATATTTTAATTGAGCCGGCAGGAAGTTTCATGAATCATTCAAAGGCAACTCCCTTAAGAGTGCCGATGAATAAACGAGCCAAAATGGCATTGTTCGATACTACATTCCTAGTTTTAGTTTTGAAGTAGTATATGTGTTGGTTCGGTGACCCTTTACCATCGAAAGTGTGAAGGGTCGGTGCCTTGAATTTGGGAGGGTAGGGAGTGGTATCCCACTCTGCTAGATAGGGTTAGACTATCCCCACTTCTTTGAGTCTGTCTCAGTTGGCAAGGGCCTGAAGGCGTTGCTTCATTTAGCTCATCCTTTTGGAATGAGTGCCCATTCTCTGAGTTATCCTCCTATTCAGATGAAGACTTGGGTGGTTCAGAGTCGAAATGCTCTTCATTCTTGGTGTTCACAGAGGATGAGCTTTCCCTTTCCTTCCATTTGCCCTTGGACTTCTTGGAAGGAGTCTTGGCTTTCGGCTTCTTTTGTCCTTAAGCAGTTGTGATAGCATCTGCTTAAGGGTGTCGATAGATTATTCCTGAGCTCAAATCATATAAAATTGCTTCCATTGGACCCGAGCCTGCACTTCAAATCGCTTGGCCACCTCTTCGCGAATCTCCTCCATGTAAGCAAAGGCGGTTGTCCCCGAACTGGAATTCAAAGACTGGGATTCGATGATGGTGGAATGCTTATCATTCACTTTAACCTCCCTAGCCAACAAATTGTAGTCATCTGGAGCGATTGTTCCCGTGTGGGTCCGAGTGTGTCGGTAGATCCCTTCAGATTCGATGAGAACATCTTTCAAACCTGGAGATCGATCAACATCTGACTCCACTGAGCTGACAGCCAATTGCTTCCCCTTGGACTTGCTTGGTGTGAAGCTCGGCCCCACCATGTTTGTAGTCACCTCTGGGTACTCGACATCAGAGAATGATTTCTTCTTCTGGGATCATCATCTTTTGGCTGACTCTGAAGCCGTTGACAATCGGCTAAAAGCCGAAGGTTTATTCGTCTAAAAGCCGCAATGGCAATTAGAGAGCACTGCCGAGATTAGCTCCTCGCAGTGGCATCGAGGGGCGATCTGATGGACGCTTCACTTTTTGTCAAGTAGTCCCTCAGGTCCATTGAGGGGACATCTGAGGAACTAGCCTCGAACCCCTTAGTGTAAGGGCTTTTCGGCTGAACGCGAGTCTCGAGTTTTCTTGTTGAAACGCGGACCTCGCGTTGAGTTGAAACGCGACTATCGTGCTTTGTTGAAACGCGGGCCTCGCATTTTAGGACAGACCAAATGCGGGCCCCACATTTTGGAGCAATCAAAATGCGGGTCTCGCTTTTGGCGCAGACCTTGTGTTGTTGAAGAACGCGAGTATCGTATTCTGGGTCAGAAATGCGGTTCTCGCACTGCTTAAGATAAACGCGAGTATCAACCTCGCGTTCTGAATCTACAGAATAGATTGCCTCTGCAGAATCTTCAAGCTGTTGTTGACGTACGCGACACCTTTGTCGACGTTCAACATTTCGGTTAAGCCGCACGGGTTATTGGGAACCCCCAGCAACCTGGAATTGTATATTTTGGAAAGGAGGGGGATGATGGAATTGACCTTCATTGTCTCTTTGGTCGTGTACCACCACTTTTGCTTTGCCAGTCTCCTGAGAGATGTTGATGCGGGCAGCATGGGCTGCACGAGAGGTTTTTAGAACCTCTTGAGAAGTGGCACCTCTTGCGTTGCGAGCAGTGGTGCGGGCCACTTCAGGAGTAATCTCCGAAGAGATTCGAGAGCAAGTCTCATAAGAGACTTTGCTATATTGCCGCATTGCCTTGGGGCGGACAGAGCCTGAGGAAAGATATTCCCCAAACTTTTCTTGGTTGAATTCAACGATGAGGAACTCTACCGTCCTCCTGAGGAGCCAGAAATCAGCCTGCGCTACAACATTCTCGTCAATAGAGAAGGAAGTCTCCAGCAGAGTCGCCATCTTTTGTTTGCTGCGAAAAAAGGTTCTTGAGTTAGTGTAAGATTTCTTTCAGTGACTGAAAAATTACAACGGAATGATTCCAATTACAAAAAGAGGGAAGAAGACTTCTCCCCTTTGTTTAAAGCTTGGTTCTTTGAATGGCGATAGAGAGTGATTCTTATTCTATGTTGATCGACTGACTGTCTAGCTTCTCTTCAGGATACTCTCGAAGACTAATAAGAAGGGAGCTCCATTTTCAACACGCGAAGTGTTCAGAGTCCACTGAACTACTCCTCTCTCCTATTCTGCAGAAGAAGCCCTCTAGCTCTCCTTTCATAGCAACTCAAGTTATTTATAGGGAGTCATAGGGGTATTGTCGTCCCTTAAAATCCCTCCATAATGGGGATTAACTCCCTCATTATGTGGGGAGTAAATGACCCAGTAATAGGGGTCTGTTACAACATAAACGTGGGTTTCGCGCTGTACGCGGCCCTCGCGTTGCTTGTTCTAGATGCAGACCTCTCAAAATACGAAGTTGCTTAGGCTCGTGTTGAAATAAGACACAGGGTTTCTCAGTCATGCGTCTAAAATGGAGCGCCCAGTTACTCAGACTCTAGCTTAACCTGGAACGCAAAGTTACTTCGATTCGCGTTGGTCGGGATGCGAAGTTTCCCAGAGCCGCCTTCAATGCGGGTTTACTCATGCTCGCATCTGAAGTCTTCATGCTTCTCTGGACGTGAGGTTTGCATTTCAGTTTAAAACGCGACCTTCGCAGTGAAGTAAGGTTCGCATTCGATGACTTATCCTTGGTGATTTTTGGACAACCTACACTAAGCAGAAGACTCAAACACTCAAACACTCGCATCGTCAATGGAACAAAGTGGTCACACGCTGATCAGACTTCGAGCAACGTACTTCCTTGGAAACTCTGAGAGAAGAGAGGCCTTGTAATTTTTTTTTTAAATAACTTGTAATTCTCCTTGAATTTTGTAGGTTTTCCCACACATCAATTTTTAATGAAAAACAAGATGCAACTCCATTGGGGAAACTCTTCTTCAATAACAAGAAGATAACGCCGCAATACGATGGTAAGACCCTCGGGTCTACTGCTGAAACCTTGGTCATCCAATTTGACCAAGAGAAGTTTGAGCAACTTCTCTTCGAGGGTGGCTCAAGACCTACCAGTGCACGCAAGCACTCCATAGCTAGGTCTCCTTTAGTCATAGCTTGAAAGCAAGTCCCTGATGGGATGGAGACGTCTGCTGGCCTATTCAGCCTCAACATAGGCTGAATTAACTTTGCTCCAGCACTTGCAGGTGGAGTGCAAAGCTAAATCAGCACTAAAGGCTGGATTGAAAAATCCGACTTAGCTTTATGCAAGGCTAAAAGGTCCTCCACTTCAACTTCAAGAGAAGATATAGTAGTCTCTGACTGTAATATTACTTCAGCCCTCACAAGGTTCAACTTCGCTCCTCCCGCGAAGCTAAAGGCAAGACACTCCTCGGTGCTACTGACGAAGCTGCCACAACTTCGCTTTCTGCTCTAAGCTGTGAAGTTACAACACCCTTTGTTGCTAACAGCGAAGCTACTTTGCTTAAAGGAAAAGCACTATACAGCAGTGCTAAAGCACTAAATGCTAAGATAGCTTCATCTCGCGGCAAAGCTATGACTACAGTCAGAAAATCAACCTTCAAGGCTAAGTCTAGGGCTAAGCCTAAGACTTTTTAACCGTTATGGGCTAACTTTCAGCCACCCGAGTCTCTGTGTTGGATCGATTGGGTCAGGTCAACACAGACTTGAGAGAATTTCTGAGCAACAAGTGGAAATTCAGCCCAGAAGAGCAAGCTCACATCTCACCATCTTAGTGTGGACGTGCGGGGTTGTCATGCTCCGCTTCCCAAAATATAGAATACGTGTACGTGACGATGGCCAGCAGATACTCACGAAGAGTGAAATCTCTTCCATGAGTACCTAGGCTATCAATAACGAGCATGATAGCACACATATATGCATAAACAATCAAGCGCAGGGATAAAATCACATATATGAAAAACTGAATCATAAACAATATCATCCACTATATCTGAATAAGACAAGTCAAGAAAGAAAACTGAACTCACTGGAGAATAGCTGAACCAGAATATGATCTACGAACAACTCTCGGGCATTCTGATCTAAATACTGAAAAATATAATAAAGGTCCGTCAGAAGCAGACCAGCAAGAGTACACGAAGGAAAAAGAGCAGTAAACGAGAGAAGATGTAAAAACAGTAAGTAGGACATAAGAATAATATGTTTGGCAGTATCGAGAACTGAAAGTAATAATAATAACATGAATAATCGAGACGATAGATCATGTACAATAAGACCATGCATGCATAGTGTGACATGTATATAATGAACATGAATATCCTAGACAAGTAACTGTCATGTAACATAATCAGAAGAACTTGAGATCACAAGATAAAATAACATGGTATGTCTAGGAATGTCATGTAGTCAAGATAATGCATGTCACATGAGTCTCAAGTGTTAGTATCTTGAAAATATATCTCAGGTACTAGATCACTAATGATAATGCAAGATATGATGTAATTGCATATGTCTAGCATGTTTTATTACCCTAACTAATGCATCCATCCTGTGCCCCATCCCACAGGACAACTACAAATCAAACAAGTGATACGTTAGTGGATCCTGATAGCAGGAAGAAACAGTTCACTGTTCTTAGGTATCATTTAACATGTAATAACAGGAGCGCACATAAATAATAAGAACACGTGTGGCATCCAAACCCACAAGGGGTCACCCTCCAAGCACACGTCCCTGGATTTCCCCTTCTACAGTCTCCCCCAATAACCCTAACTTGATTAATTATATTAATGAATGCAAACGCAAATTAGTGTGTTACTCAGTGTTACAGGATCAGGAATCGGTACCAAAAATATCAGTGACAGATAGTGAATATAATGTGCATCAAGATTACGGAACAATGTAACGGTGGCAATATCAAGTGACAAGCACAAAGTAGTCCAAGTGATGCCAGATACATGCAAAATAGTGCAAGTGATGTCAGATAAATGCAAGGTAGTGCAGGTGATAACTGATAAATGCAAAGTTGTGCAGGTGATGTCAGTGCCATGTAATCCAAATGTCAAAGTAAAACGGTCCTTACCATGTGTACATAATCCAATAAAATATCCTCAAATAATTACTCAGAATATAATGGTCAATTTTCTCGATTAATTTCTTGTAGTATCAGGATCACAATGTCAGTCGATATATAGTCTTTAACTATCAATCTTGCTTCATTATTATCCAGTTATCCTCAAAATCCAAATCACTATATTTGTTATGATCAGTATAAATTTCATGTCAATAAATCAGCCTACCACATACAAGCAATCATGAAAATTTATGTTAAATGCAGTATGTACAGGAACGAGATACAAATACGATATGCAAGGTAATGTAACATGATCACGAGACGGTACAGGTAATAATATCAAGAATATAAGAATAATTAGTCATATAATCAGAAGACAAAAGCTGATATGTAAATATGATCACAGGATAGTGTTGACGATCATGCGATATGATAACCATGATTTATAATTAAGAGACAGAATTAAGATCAAGACGAAAGTCAACGAGAAGAGAATCGTGTACACTTGCCGATGTCGTTGGAACCTGATTTCCCGTAACTGCAACCGGCTCTAGGTAAAATTCGCAACCTAAATATTGCGTGAATTAATTAGAGACTTGACATGTTCTTATTCAGTGATAATTTAAATAAGAAAGTATTTTTACTATTTATTATAATTTTGGTTGGTTAGTATTTCCAAATAATTCAATTTCTGATTTTTAGCAACCTTTTAAAATTATTCATTTAAGATAAAACACATGCATAAACTAATAAATTGATGTATAGTATCTATATTTTATTGAATTATGAATTTTATATTTTTGTGATATTTATAAATTTATTGGCAATTTTTAAATAAATGATCATTAAATAATAATTATAAAGAATATTTAATTTCATCTTATTCTAAGTAATATTACCTTCAAAATAATTTACAGAGTCCCAATTTAGTTTATGATTTTTTGTGAAATTTCTGGAATTTTTTGGAATTTTCTGGAATTTTCTGAATTAAACTAAACCTAAAAATCAATAAAAATAAATAAAAAGTTTAACGGGTTTGTTTGCTACAGCAACGGGTCTGTTGCTATAGTAATGGGTTTGTGTCTGAGTTTACTATAGTAATATCACTACAGTAATTTTCTACATATTTTATTTCTATGTTATTTATTTATTTTTCTTTTTCTTTCTTTCTTTTTTTTCCTTTTTCTTTTTCCTTTTTTTTAAATGGGGCCGGGTTCGGGTCTGTTTTACAGACCCGAACTCGGATCTGTTGGCCAGACCCGCTGGCCTGGCGGACTAGACCAGGTCTCGGCCTGACCTGGCTCGGCCAGGCCTTGGCCTGGCTTGCTCTCGGAGCTGCTCTCGGCCAGAGGCCGAGAGCACAGCAGCGTTTTCTTTTTTTATTAAAACAAAACTTTAAAATAAATTAAAAATCATGAATATTATGAGACATGTCTTAGATGTTCCTATATATTTCTGTTAGAGTTTTAAAAGAAGTTTTTCGTGAAGAAATTAGTGATTTAACTAGTGTATGCTTCATGTTCGACGAAATGCCAATAAGAACTAAAATCTACTACAATGTAAAATAACTTACCCGGAACACTTCCCTTCAGTCTGAATCTTCTTCCTCTTTTTCCAGCACCACGTCCGTCGATGGCGGAGCTCGTGGACGGCGCCGGTGGTTGACGGAGGTCGCGGAGATCGTCAGAGATGCCGTGCTCCACCCCGACGGCACCGCAGAAAGGAGAGCACGGCCATGTGTGGCTCTCGGGAATGGTCGGCGGAGCTCGCCGAAGGGGATGGATCATGAAGTCGGGTCATGGGAAGGTGGGATGGCAGTGATGGTGGCGGCCTTAGGAGGATATGTGGTTTGTAAGGCCAAGTGAAGCTCGACGGCACATCGAATATAGGGAGGCCGCGGCTCAGTTGAAGATGGGAGCTTGGTGTTGTCGACAGTGGCTCACGGTTGGGTGGTGCTGCGGTGGCTCTCGGGCCGCTGGCGGAGTCCGACGAAGAGCGAGCTTGGCAAGGATAGAGCCGCGGATCTCGCCAGAGAGAACGCGGGTGCTCGCGCTCGCCGACGGAGGATGACAAAGAGAGAGAGGAGAGGGCTCGGCATGTGTGGGGGAGTTGCAGGTGGGGTGTATTCACACTGCCATGGGCTGCTGTGGCTGCACACGGCCAGCCAAGGAGGAGGGAATGCTCTGTGTGGCCGTGAGGTGGTGGAGTCGGCCATGGGTTGATGGGTTCTTACGCAAGTAAGGAAGTTGGATACTTAGGTTTATATAGAGATAGGGGAGAGAGAAAGAGGGTGTACGAGCGTTGAGAGGGTGCGTGGGATTGTGAGAGAGTGGAGGAGAGAGTGGGTGGAAGAGAGAGGGAAACGTGGAAGAGAATGGCGGAAGCAGGTGGAGGACGTGCGCTAGTGGGGAAGAAGGTGGAAGAGTAAGTGATGGTTGAATAATAAATGAGCTCACTTACAACAACCCGCCAAAGTGGCATTGTGGTCTGGACGTTAGGATATGGGGGTTGTGGCCTTGGGTTCGAATCTGAGAACAAACAATCAAGGAAGTTCGGTTTTATTTGTAAGAATAAAGGGTGTAAAGTAAAAATGGTTTAAATAAAATAGCTACCCTTTATGGTCTTCAACCCATTAGGAGTACCTTCACGAATGAATGTGGGGCAGATATTTGAATGTTCGCTTGGGTTAGCGGGGGATTTGCGAAAGAGACATTATAGAATGGCACCCTTTGATGAAAGATATGAGCAAGAGGCTTTGAGAAAATTAGTATTTTCTGAATTATATGAAGCCAGTAAGCAAACAAAAAATCCATGGGTATTTGAACCCGAGTATCCGGGAAAAAGCAAAATATTTGATGGAAGAACAGGGGATCCTTTTGAACAACCAGTTCTAATAGGCAGCTACCCTTTTATGACAAAAGCCAAAGGGACAATGTGGTGCGGGCATTGATTAGTCTCTAATTTTGCATAATTTTCATCACATTCTCATATTTATTTCATGTAAAATTCTACTAATAAATCCTTACTTGCTTGATCCTAGGTCCATGGTGGGTAAATGAAGAAGAAGGTCTAAATCACCGTTATTTGGTGATTAAAAGGCTTAAAAGGTAGCTATTGACCTAGAGGGCTGACTCTATCAAAATCAGGAGCGTTAGCCAACAGGGAGACAACAGCGCAGCACGCAGCAGGCGGCGCCGCACGTGCCGCCCAAGGAAAGCCGCGGAAATGCGGCATTTTGCCGCGAAAACGCGGCTAAACCAGAAACCAAGAGATCCAGCCGACAGGGGGACAACCAGGCGGCGCGCAGCAAGCGACGCTGCGCGCGCCGTAAAAGCATTGCCGCAGAAACGCGGCAAATGCCGCATTTCCGCAGCCATGTGGGCGCACGGCGGGGGACAACCAGGCGGCGCGCGGCGGGGGACAACCAGGCGGCGCGCAGCAGGCGGCGCTGCGCGCGCCGCCAAAGTACTACCGTGAAAATGCGGCAAATGCCGCGTTCCGCGGCCATGTGGCCGCTCGGCGCGCCGCGTTTTGGGCCAGGGTTTGTCCCCTGGCCCCCCTCTTTCCTGATGCCTATAAAAGCCCAGGAGGGTTCTTCAGTTGAGAGATCCAGAGAGTTGGAGAGAAATTTGTAGTTTTTTTTTTAGGTTTAGTTGTTGTTGTTCTTCTTCTTCTAAGTTCTAGGTTTAGGATTTAGCCATTAAAGTGAAAGAGAGAGAGTTTGTAAGGAGTTGTATTTGAAAGGGTGACAAGATAAATACAAGTACTACTTCTCTTCTTTCTTTCCATTTACTTTTCTTTGCATTTGCTTTTACATTCTTTCTTTAGTGTAACTCCTCTTTATCTCTTTTCTTTTGTTGTTATTTTTTTACCATGTGTAACTAACTCCTCCATAGCATGGCTAACTAACTACTAACCCCCTAATCTTTAACTACTTAATCGATAACCCGCATGAGTCAATAGTGTCAACAAGCCTTATGCAAACGAGAGCTATGGCATCTTAAGACGAGGGTTCTAACTCTAACATACCTACAAGTATTTACCTTCTTATATTTCATACTTAAATAGTTTTGATGATCTATAAGTTTTGTACTTTGCTTGTTGTTGTAAGTTAGAGACTTTCCTTTTAACTTTGCCGATACCATTAGTGCACTCGTGTCTTCCCGTATTCTTGCCTTCTAATGGATCTTGATATGGGAATGTCTGAGTTTTTACCGTGTAAAGCAAAGTTATAGGAAGAACTTTCACTCGATTTCCACGTGAATAGTTCCATTGCATCAGGGGTAAGCTTGCCTATGATCCATCGTGAGGCACATCTTCAAGAAGTTAGGGATAGTGGGAGCAATTAGTAGAAGGTTAGCCATGCGTTTTTATAACTAAGAAAAATCCACTTTTACAAACTACCAAACATTTTCCAACAATTCTTGAAACAACTTGTTTTCACTTTATAAATTCTTTATTTGGAAACAAAGAACATTCTCTTTTCTTGAACATAAAAGCCGCATCAAGCTTCCATCGCTCTCCCTCCTTGTGGATACGACCCGTATAGCCACTTCGCTACTACGGAAGAATCGCAAAAGCAGTAACTTCGACCCACTCTCTTTCTACTTTTCTTGTGCTTTCTTTTTGCCGATCAAATTTTGGCGCGTTGCTGGGGAGGGAACGGCTTTATTGTTCACTACTAAAGATTGTTCTTTGTTTTTGTGTGCAGAGAAGAACCAAGGAGCTTACTATCACGGGAAGCAAAAGAGGTGGCCAAGGACATTGCGCGAGGATTCATTTGCCCTCGGAAAAATTCGTGTAAAAGCAAGTTTTTCCGATTGAAGTACTAACAAACTCGCTTGCAGGGTTGCCGAGCGCCGCTAATAAAAAAAAGTGCTTTCAAAATTTCTAGTTTCCTTGGATGCTTCACCATATGCATGTGTAATAAATTCAACAGAAATTTACTTGTTGCTTAATTGAAATTTGGATTAGACTTTTGCATTTAGGGCACGTGTCTATTTCAATTCATTTCAATTTCTGTTGAAGAGTGCTGGAGACAAGGTACGTGTGCATTCATATAGAATAGGACTAACATTTTGAAGTGATTTACCGCTTTGAGTGTTACCTTGTTGTGAATAAACTGTACACTTGCACAATTGACTTTAAGGGCAAAACCCAAATAAACAAGATAAGGTGGGGATTTCATCACCCTTCCTTAGCCCAAAAATCATCTCCAAGTGCACTCACATTTTCCCAAGCCTTAACTAAAATCAATAGACGTTGGCCTTAGGGACATCTCGGACTCACTAAGAGATCAACCGAGGTTGAAAATTGTAAGAACTTTACTCCTGCAAAATCGGTGTCTAAGGAAAGTGGATTGAGAGGTAAAGCCTCAAAAGCTTCGTGGTTTGACATAATTAGGCCTGTGGCTCTGCCCGGATACCTCCCCCTGAGCTTTGCCCTTTCCTGGCCGATTAGCTTGTAGTCGAGTTCCTGCAACAACCTTCCCCGGAGAATCGACCAGTTAGGAGTCGTCTAGGTCCAGGTACTTTAGACTAAGGCTTGTGGTTGTTTTTCTTTCTTTTGTTTGTTTTTCACTCTGTTCGATTGTTTGTTGTTTTTGCGTTGGTTGTGGTGTGCTGCATGCAAGAGTGGGTGAGAGATCCGTCAACTTCCAAATTAACAAGAAACACTTCTCTACCCTTGCATCCAGAACCGGTGATGGCGTCGCTGCAGGATAGATTTTACCCGATCAGAACTTCACTTCCATCTTGCATAAACTTCCTGAAGCAAACGGCAATAACTTCGAGTTAAAGCCCCAATTCATTAACACTCTTCCCAAATTTCATGGTTTAGAATCAGAAGACGCATACTTCTTTGTTAGGGAATTTGAAGAAGTATGCCTTATGATGCGAATACCCCAGCTAGGAGACGATGCCGTTAGGTTACGTTTCATCCCTTTTTCCCTAAAGACCTAGCTAAGAAGTGGTTGTACAGTTTGGCAGCAGATTCAGTCACGACGTGGGATGATTTCGTCAAGGCTTTCTTGAAGAAATTTTACCCAATTCACAAAACTGCCCTCATTAGGAAGAACATCATGCAGTTTAAGTAAGACCCGAGCGAACCATTTTGGAGATACTTTGAGCGATTCAAAGATCTCCTCGCTCAGTGCCCTCATCATGGCGTGGAGAAATGGCGTCAGTGCCAGATTCTCTACGATGGTCTAGATTATCAGACTAAGACCCTGTTAGAAATAATGTGTCAGGGAGGGTTCTTGCAGAAGGATGAGAATCAGGGTTGGGATTTGTTTGAGGATTTAGCGGAGAAAACCCTGCAATGGGAGCCAGCCTCGGAAAAACCTAGGAATTCACAATATATAGCTTCAAGAGGAGGGTTCCTATCCCTAGAATCATCCATAGCTACCGAGGCTAAGATTGCTACCCTGATGAGAAGGATAGAGGCTCTGGAAACAAAAGAGCCTGCTAGTGTCAACCAGATCAACCCACCACCAATTCAAAATCCGGGTTGTTCATATTGTCAGGCACCGAACCATGTCTTTGAAGAGTGCCCTGTTTTCCATGCCCAACAAATGCCACCGGAACACATAAACGCGGCTTACTCACGGCCGCCTCACAACCCCTACTCGCAGACCTACAATCCCGGCTGGAGGAATCACCCAAATTTCTCCTGGACCCAAAACAATCCTCCCAAACCTAATTTTTCCAACAACTTTCACCACCCTCCTCCTCCACCACCTTTTCCCAGTCAAGCCCCTTCTTCCTCCTCCCAAAGTTCTCCAATGGAAATGAAGATCAGTAAATTGGAGGAGAGTATAGAGGCTTTCATTAAGTCCCAAGCCGCTTTCATGCAGAATCAGGGACAAACTTTGAACAACCATTCACAGGCCATATCAAGGTTGGAAATGCAAATGAGCCAGCTAGCTAGCTCCCTAAGTGAAAGACCCAAAGGAACTTTGCCTAGTCAGCCGCTAGTGAACCCAAAAACCTCCAACCAAGCTTATGAGATTCAAGATCCATCGATGAACCACTGTAATGCTGTTCACACATTGCGATCTGGAAAGAAGGTAGACAACCAGGCCTACCAACAGAAGAGTCCAGTCCATCCAGATCCCACTCAGGCCTCCACCTCTGCTAGTTCCTCCCAATCCGTTCCACAAAAATCTGACGAGGACAAAGCTGCTGAACAAGTTCATAAGCCTGTAGCACCCTTTCCCAATAGGCTTAGGAACAATAATAAAAATATGCACATGGAGAAAATGCTAGAGATGTTCAACCAGGTTAAATTGAATGTGCCACTTCTTGACGCTATCCAACAAGTCCTGGCTTATGCCAAATTTCTGAAGGATATGTGTACTAAGAAGAGAAAGACCAATGTGCCCAAGAAAGTGTTCTTGGCCACGAACATAAGCGAAATTCTGTCTGGTCCCATTCCGGTGAAATACAAGGATCCCGGATGTCCCACCATTTCCTGCACCATAGGACAGACCGAAATCAGTAGAGCGCTTCTTGACCTGGGAGCAAGTATCAACTTGCTACCTCTCTCTGTATACCAGCAACTTGGGTTGGGCGAGCTAAGCCCAACTCGAGTCACTATCCAGCTAGCTGACCGATCTGTGAAGATCCCAAAGGGGGAAATCACAGATGTTCTCATCCGGGTCGGGGATTTCATTTACCCCGTTGACTTCATTGTGCTTGAGACCCAACCTGTGTCCAATCTTAGGTCTCAAACTCCGTCATCTTAGGGCGCCCATTCCTTAATACAGCCAATGCCATAATTAACTGTAGGAACGGGTCCATGCGATTAACTTTCGGAGACATGACGAAGGAAGTCAATGTCTTCAATCTTGGAAGACAACCTATGGATGTCAACGATCAGACATTTGAGGTCAATTCTATTGAAAACCTGACCAGTGAACATGAGGAATGCATGGAGATAGAAGCTGAGGCAGAGTTTGATCTGGAGGCTGAGGATTTTAATCTAGACCAGATCGTGGATTCAGCTGTGGATTGGGCATCAAGCCCCAATATACCCCATCTTAGGATCGAAAGCCCAGAGATTCCCTCCAATGAAGCAACACCTTCCCTAGAGTTGAAAGCCCTGCCTGAACATCTCAAGTACGCCTACCTGGGCGGAAAGGACACCTTGCCAGTCATCATAGCATCCCACCTGCCTGAGCAACAAGAGGACAGCTTAATGTCTATTCTGAAAAGACATAGGGAAGCCATTGGATGGACAATGAAGGACATCAAGGGAATAAGTCCAGCCATAGTGCAACATAGAAACCATTTAGTTGATGAAGCAACCCCTAGGAGGGACCCACAACGCAGGCTTAACCCTCTCATGCAAGAGGCAGTGAAGGCTGAAATTCTGAAACTATTAGATAATGGGATTTATCCCATTTCTGATAGCCAATGGGTTAGCCCTGTTCATGCAGTCCCAAAGAAGGCTGGCTTTACGGTAGTAGAAAATGAGGAAAAAAGAGTTGGTACAAACAAGACTGCCTACCAAGGTTCGTGTTTGTATCGACTACAGAAAGTTGAATGCTGCTACCCGTAAAGACCACTTCCCGCTACCCTTCATCGACCAAATGCTTGAGCGTTTGGCTGGACATGAGTACTACTGCTTTCTGGATGGGTACTCGGGATACAATCAAATCCCCGTTGCTGCAGAAGACCAGGAAAAGACGACGTTCACCTGCCTGTTCGGAACCTTTGCTTATAGGCGCATGCCTTTTGGATTGTGCAATGCTCCTGCAACGTTCCAACGGTGCATGCTTAGTTTTTCTCTGATATGGTGGAACGTTTTCTGGAGATTTTCATGGATGACTTCTCCATCTACGGAGATTCATTTAATCAATGTCTTCATCACTTAGAGTTAGTGCTACAAAGATGCATTGAGAAGAACCTAACTCTAAACTGGGAAAAATGTCACTTTATGGTGAGACAAGGGATTGTCTTGGGCCATGAGATTCCGAGGAGAGGCATAAAAGTCGATAAGGCTAAGGTAGAAGTGATTGCTAAGCTTCCACCACCCAAAAGCATCAAGGATATTAGATCCTTTTTAGGGCATGCTGGGTTCTACCGACGGTTTATTAAGGACTTTAGCAAAATCGCGAGGCCCTTAACCAACCTGCTCGCTAAGGACGTGCCCTTTGATTTCAATGATGAATGTTTCAAATCATGGGGGAAGCTTAAGTAAGAACTGATTTCTGAACCTATCATTTCTGCTCCTAATTGGGCCCAGCCATTTGAAATCATGTGTGATGCATCTGATTCTGCTATTGGCGCTGTTCTAGGACAGCGCATCGATAATAGGCAGCACGTGATTTACTATTCGAGTAGGACCTTGAATGACGCCCAACAGAATTATACAATGACTGAGAAGGAATTCTTGGCTGTTGTCTTTGCGTTAGAAAAGTTCCGGCCCTACTTGTTAGGTTCGAAAACGGTGATTTTCACAGATCACTCGGCTCTTAAATACCTCATGACCAAGAAGGAAGCAAAAGCTCGACTGATTCGGTGGATCCTTTTGCTTCAAGAATTTGACTTAGAAATCCAGGATAAAAGAGGTATCGAAAATGTGGTTGCTGATCATCTCTCACAAATTCCGAATGCACCAACCATCCCAGCCCCGATCAACGAGAATTTCCCGGACGAGCACATCCTATCCATTCTTAAGGAACCCTAGTATGCTGACATCGTTAATTACCTAGCCACGGACAATTACCTGCTGACTGGACAAAGCAAGACCAAGACCGCTTCTTTTCCCAAGTACGGTACTTCTTCTGGGAAGAACCGTATCTTTTTAAGTATTGTCCAGATCAAATAATTAGACGATGCATACCTGAGGAGGAACAGAGGAGTGTGCTCAGCTTTTGTCATGACCTTGCATGCGAAGGACACTTCGGTCCCCGCAAGACTGCAGAGAAGGTTCTACAAAGTGGGTTCTACTGGCCCACTTTGTTCAAAGACTCATATCATTTTTGCAAGTCATGTGCAAACTATCAGAAGATTGGGAAAATTTCTAGAAGAGACATGATGCCCCTGAACCCAATCCTTGAAGTTGAAATTTTTGATGTTTGGGGTATTGATTTCATGAGGCCATTCCCCAACTCCTTCGGCAACCAATTCATTTTGGTTGCTGTCGATTATGTCTCTAAGTGGGTAGAAGCTGTGCCAACCAAGACGAATGACAACAAAGTGGTTGTCAAATTTCTCAAAGAAAACATCTTCTCCCGATTTGGCACCCCTCGAGCAATAATTAGTGATAACGGATCGCATTTCTGCAACAGAGTTTTTGAAGCTCTGATGCGAAAATATTCCATCAATCACAAGTTATCGACCCCGTATCATCCCCAGACAAATGGGCAGGTTGAAGTCACCAACCGACAGATCAAGCTCATTCTGGAAAAGACTGTTGGACAAAACAGAAAGGATTGGTCGGTTAAGCTCAATGATGCATTGTGGGCTTACCGTACCGTATTTAAGACAGTTCTGGGGATGTCTCCTTATAGAATCGTGTTTGGCAAAGCCTGTCATCTGCCAGTAGAGTTAGAACACCGGGCCCTCTGGGCAATTAAGCAACTCAACTTTGACCTAACCAAGGCCGGTGAACTTAGGAAACTGCAGATTTCTGAATTAGAGGAGATACGGAATGAAGCTTATGAGAATACACGAATCACCAAGAGCAGGACCAAACTTTTCCATGACCAATTCATAACCCGGAAAAACTTTGCCCCGGGAGATAGGGTTCTGCTGTACAATTCTAGGCTTCATATTTTGCGGGGAAACTAAAAACTCGTTGGTCGGGACCATTCATTGTGCGCACTGTTTTCCCACGCGGTGCCGTGCTTATCGCAGATCCTAAAATAACACAGAATTTAAAGTGAATGGGCAAAGACTGAAGCTCTTCTTGACCACTGAGCTGATGATTCCAGATGATAGTGTGCTGACTCTTTTTGCTCCATCATACACCTAACCACAACAAACAATTAGAAAAAAATGTTTATATGCTTACCCCATGTACATTCTTCTTGACATTTCCTTTAGCCTCTTCGTACTTGGCCGGCCCGAGTCCACAAAGACGGTGACATCATCTCTTCTCCCTATTTATTGCATTTACATTTTCATCTGCATTCATTGAGGACAATGCATTAGATAGGTGTGGGGGGTGCTAACACTTTTTCTTTTTCTTTTTTCCTTTCTTCTTTCCCCAAAAAAAAAATCTCTCAGATTGAAAAGAATTTTTCATACTCTTTATAAAAATACCAAAAGATTGTAGGAATTACGGGAACCTTAGTAATAAATCTTTATTTTTGCCTGAGTAAATAAGAAAGATTGGTTTGACTAAAGAGTTAGAAAGGATAAGGAAAACAACTCACACCTTTTATTTAGCCTTAGTAGAATATGCATAATTCACACACACATGCTTGGATTTAGAAACACAACTTTTCAAAAAAAAAAAAAGGAGCTGGATAATTGTGCCTCAAGAAGCATGATTACTCACGCCAGAAAAACAATCTTTATAAATAAATCTTGATTTCGTGGCCTACTCCACTTGCATATTTGACCTGAAGGGTGTTTTTTCACCTGGTGCCCTAAGACCATCTGGTTTGGGAGTCATCGGTTTGATATGTGCTACATAAGTGAAGTAGAAAGCCTAATGGAATCAGGAATAATAAGTAAATATTAATAAAATAATATTCGAAGTTGAGTTGAAAAATCCCAAGCATATCACACTTACACAGTATGCATATCTATCTAAAGCAAAATAAAAGAATGAGTTAGAAGTACAAGATCCTTTCTAAATTTAAAGAAAAACCATAATTTCTTCTTTTATGAAGGCTAAATATAAGAGGACTTATGAGGGTTAAACCTAATTCCTACATCATTCGGTCATGTTTATTTAGATGATTGAAAGTTCTTTTTTATATATATATACACATATATTTCTTTCTGAAATAACTAACTTCTTTACTTACTGGATTTTGTGGGTGCAATCCGCTAAAAACCCTCAGGAGACAACACTCCTCCTCTAGGGAAAACTTAGAGGTTTAAAGGCTTGTTGCACATGCTCAGTGCAATCGCGTTGCCTGCGAAAGTGGTATAATAATTTTCTTATTTTTGTTTTCCTCGGGACGAGCAAAAAGATAAGTGTGGGGGTGTGATTAGTCTCTAATTTTACATAAATTTCATCACATTCTCATATTTATTTCATATAAAATTCTACTAATAAATCCTTGCTTGCTTGATCCTAGGTCCATGGTGGGTAAATGAAGAAGAAGGTCTAAATCACCATTATTTGGTGATTAAAAGGCTTAAAAGGTAGCTATTGACCTAGAGAGCTGACTCTGTCAAAATCAGGAGCGTTAGCCAACAGGGAGACAATAGCGCAGCACGCAGCAGGCGGCGCCGCACGTGCCGCCCAAGGAAAGCCGCGAAAACGCGGCATTTTGCCGCGAAAACGCGGCCAAACCAAAAACCAAGAGATCCAGCCGACAGGGGGACAACCAGGCGGCGCGCCGTAAAAGCATTGCCGCGGAAACGCAGCAAATGCCGCGTTTCCGCGGCCATGTGGAACCAGGCGGCGCGCGGCGGGGGACAACCAGGCGGCGCGCAGCAGGCGGCGCTGCGCGCGCCGCCAAAGTACTGCCGCGGAAACGCGGCAAATGCCGCGTTTCCGCGGCCATGTGGTCGCGCGGCGCCACGTTTTGGGCCAGGGTTTGTCCCCTGGCCCCCCTCATTCCTGATGCCTATAAAAGCCCAGGAGGGTTCTTCAGTTGAGAGATTCAGAGAGTTGGAGAGAAATTTGTAGTTTTTTTTTTAGGTTTAGTTGTTGTTGTTCTTCTTCTTCTAAGTTCTAGGTTTAGGATTTAGCCATTAAAGTGAAAGAGAGAGAGTTTATAAGGAGTTTTATTTGGAAGGGTGACAAGATAAATACAAGTACTACTTCTCTTCCTTCTTTCCATTTACTTGTCTTTGCATTTGCTTTTACATTCTTGCTTTAGTGTAACTCCTTCTCTTTATCTCTTTTGTTTTGTTGTTCTTTTCTTTACCATGTGTAACTAACTCCTCCATAGCATGGCTAACTAACTACTAACCCCCTAATCTTTAACTACTTAATCGATAACCCGCATGAGTCAATACTGTCAACAAGCCTTGTGCAAACGAGAGTTATGGAATCTTAAGATGAGGGTTCTAACTTTAACTTACCTACAAGTATTTACCTTCTTATATTTCATACTTAAATAGTTTTGATGATCTATAAGTTTTGTACTTTGCTTGTTGTTGTATGTTAGAGACTTTCCTTTTAACTTTGCCGATACCATTAGTGCACTCGTGTCTTCCCGTATTCTTGCCTTCTAATGGATCTTAATATAGGAATGTCCAAGTTTTTGCCATGTAAAGCAAAGTTATAGGAAGAACTTTCACTCGATTTCCACGTGAATAGTTCCATTGCATCAGGGGTAAGCTTGCCTATGATCCATCGTGAGGCACATCTTCAAGAAGTTAGGGATTAGTGGGAGCAATTAGTAGAAGGTTAGCCATGCATTTTTACAACTAAGAAAAATCCACTTTTACAAACTACCAAAACATTTTCCAACAATTCTTGAAACAATTTGTTTTCACTTTATAAATTCTTTATTTAGAAACAAAGAACATTCTCTTTTCTTGAACATAAAAGCCGCATCAAGCTTCCATCGCTCTCCCTCCTTGTGGATACGACCCGTATAGCCACTTCGCTACTACGGAAGAATCGCAAAAGCAGTAACTTCGACCCACTCTCTTTCTACTTTTCTTGTGCTTACTCTTTGCCGATCAGGCATCCAATTCAGACGTGGGGACCTGGGGTTCGAAAACAACATGCTTGGTTTTTCAATTTTATTTTATTTTATTTTTATTTTAATTCATTTTTTTCTTTTTCAATAAATATTTAAACATTATTTTATTGGATTAAACTCTATTAATTCAGGAAAATCCTGAAAAAATCTTAAAAATAGAAGATGTCATCCTGAACATTGTTGTGAAGTCAGATCTCCAAAATTCATCCCCTATTATTAACTATAAATTCCGGATTTAGTCTGTAACACCGATCGGCCCGAATTGATATTCTTCTCCAATAATTTCCAAAATTTTCCAAAAAAAATCCAGAAAAATTTCAAATAATGGGAAATAATATCTTGAGTTGAAATAGCCTCAACCCAGCTACCAAGATGATTAAATCAGTATCAGATACCAGAATTGACATACGTATATTGGGAACCGAGGGTTACAATCCTACCCACCTTATAAAAGTATTTCGTCCTCGAAATTCAGCTAGGCATCGACATATGAATCAAAGCTATATCTGCGTGGAGTTAGGATTGTCGTAGATCCACAGTCGTGTCAATATGATATAACCCAAAACCAAGTCAACCATGAGTCAAGATCCAACATATTCATCACCATAAGTTCGGGGATCAAATTAACTTCCCAGAGTTCATAATTGGTCATATAACTTTGGTCTCCCAATCCACTATAGTCATGTTCATCTGATAAGATTACTCCCACCATTTATAGATCAAATACTTAAGGTCTATCTGTAACCATATTCCACTGGTTTAATCTTTTAACCAAGATGATTAAATCAGCATCAGATACCAGTATTGACATACGTATATTGGGAACTGAGGGTTACAGGGGTGCCAACTGGTCACAGTGCATTCTACTGATTGTTGCTTGGGCCAATCCCTACAACGCCTCTTCTGAACAAACCGTCAGTATTCGATCATTTGTCAGCCCCACCTCCAAAGAGTCCAAGTCTAGGAGGAAGAGGAAAGTCAGTTACAGGAAACCTTACCTCGTCGCAATCTCTGTCAACATGACAAGTAAAGGAAGAGATCTGGCATGATCTCAAAGAGGAAAACAGGGTGTTCACGCACCCTCAGTCTGTTCTCCAAACGCTGACTATAACCCAAGCTGAAGTCAGATTCGAATTGAACCTGAAGGTGCCTTTTGAGGTACCCGCTCCAGGGTTGCGACATCTTACAACTATGGACAACCCTCTTCTTCCAAAGCAATGATACCAGAGCCGTTTAGAAGCCATTTTCAATGGTCGAACAATGAAGAAAAAGCCAGTGGATATTCTTCTTTTGTTACCGCCAGCTCCGAGCAAATGGGGGTGATGTCTGTCAACATGGTCGACAACAACCTAGAAGAAGATCTTCGTCGGTGAATGGAGGCACAAGAGCAGACTTTCAGGACTCAGCAAGAAGCCTTGAAAAACATCAAGCAGATGTTAGCTCAACTCTTGGTCAACTGGAACATCAAGGACACCAGTAGTAATCACGATGAGGAGGAGTATAACAACGCTGAACGTCCTAAGACGGATAAGTCAAAGGAAAGCTCTTCAATTGATGCTGAGGTAATCAAAGGCATCCAAGCTCAGATTGCATCTCTAGCTCAGAGGGATGAGCTGAAGTAGGGATGATGCGTCCTTACCCATTGGAATAGGACTCAGTTCCTTATCTACCAAAGTTCAAGCCACCTATGTTGCACATATGACGGCAAGAGCTCGCCGAATCAGCACATCTATTACTTTTGGTCACAAACCGGCTACATGATAGACAACGATGCTGTCATGGCTAGGCTATTTCTTGGAAACCTTAGGGGGTAGCATTTTATTTTTCTAGGAGTCTACCCAGCGGCTCCATTAATTCTTGGGTTAACCTAGAAACTCGGTTCCTTTCTCGGTTCTACGAGGATGCCACTGAGGTGACTATGGACAAGCTACTCTCGACGGTCTAGAGAGGAAGAGAACCCCTGCAAAAATATATTGAGAGGTTTCATAACTTTTCTCTTATGTGCCCCGCTGTCATGCCGTTGTCTATGCTACTCCTGACCTATCGGCATAATTTTCTCGACAAAGTGAAAATTCGTATAGGAGTTGTCAAAGCATATACATGGAAGAGCTTGTATAGCTAGCTGAGATAGCCGAGAAATCGGCTAAAAAGTTTGAACCCTCGGTACCCAAGAACAAATGAGGGGTCAACACCAAGGGGCATGATGCAACCCAATTTTCCCAACCAAAAGGGAAGGAAACCTTAGCCGTGGAGCTATCAAGGGTAGCTCAACCGAAGCAGAAAAGCAGCACCAGCGACAATCAAGAATTCATGTTTTTGCCAAAGGTCTATTCCTTCAAAGATGAGCAGGTGGCGGCAATCTTTGACTAGTCTATGATATTGCACTTTTATATCGCATTTCCTTACAGATTTATGAATAAAATATCATTTCTAAACCGTGTTTTAGTCACTTTTGCAGATAATCAAGACTAGAAGGACTAAAGGGTAATAAAAGCTTAATTAAACCCATTTTTGGGTAATTAAATCTGGATTTCTTGGAGGCCAGGCTGGAGAGTTTCTAGAAGATACATTGAATCTAGACGTTGGCGCGTGTCTGACGAAAATCCGGATGCAAATACCTGAATCTCCAAGAATATCTGAAATGTTCCCGAAGCGAGATGAAACTGCTCGCCAAAACTAGGGACCTAAGTCCCTGGTATGGCTGCATAAATGCGGCTATGGCCGCGTTTTCACGGTCATCTTGGCGAGCCACACGTCATTTTTGACGCGTGACCTCGTCTCATCTTCTAGAACCTCTTATTGCCTGTAAATACCCCTGCAGAGACCTGAAACACAAGCAAATCAACGAGTAGGCTAGGTTTTCTCTCTTTTAGTGTAGGTTAGTGTAGGTGTTTGATTGGTCGCTAATGTTACACATTTAGTATCATATTTCCATACTTATTATAGAATAAAATCTGCATTGTCCTAATTAAATGTTAATTTATTTGCAGGCCCATTCCTTAAGGAGAGTAAAGAGAAATGAGCCCAAAAGCCCACCAAATTCTGAATTAAATCAGAATTAATTCGAACTCAGTGAATCAGGGCAAAATCAAGATATTGAAAACCGGTTGAGAAGAATCCTCACAGAATCGATCGGTTAAAGTAAAGATCAACGGCTATTTCTTCAAAATCTCGGAGCTAAACTGCAAATCCAACCCAAGATAAAGACAGAACGAGAGGCCGAGGAGACCCACCAACAGGGTGTGGCCACCTGGCCACACCCTGGCCGTGGAAACGCGGCCAAAGCCGCGTTTTCGCGGCTTGGTTAGCAAGTTAGGGGAGCATTTGCTCCCCCAATCTTCCCGGGATCCTGTAGGTTGGGTTTTTGCCTATAAAAAGGCAGTATTTGCACTGAAAAGGGGACGACCATGCAGAGATAGGATTTAGCCAAGTTTTCCATTCTTAGTGTAGGTTTTTCTTTTTCTTTTTCATGTAATTTTAGTTTTCATTTATGTAATTCAGAGGAGATCAGACTTTCATAGAAGAACAAGAATGAAGCTTGTGCTGAGAATGACACCGGTGTAAGGTTTCTTTCTTTTCTTTTATCGTTATGAAATCAAATCTGTATTCTCTCTTTGTATGTACTTCGTTTTAGTTTTCTTCTTCTTCTTCTTTTCTACTTCACTCTTCTTTTGGTACAATTGTCTTCCAAGTGAGTCTAAAAGCATCGAAAGAGCCTTGCCTTTGCGAGTGCCACCGATAGCTCATGACGATGGATGTGAGTCTCTCTGTATCATTTCATGCTTGAGTTGTCTTGATGATGTAATGTGGAAGAGACCAATAATCAACTCTTATGGGCTATGCGCTGATTGCCTCCATTTCAAGGTAACATCTTCGCTAAAGACTCAAGGTAAGCTTTTGGTAAAAAGAAGGTAAGTAATTATTTTTCTTTCTTTTCTTTTATTTCTGTAGATTAAATCACCAACACCACATCTTCCAAATCTTTCTTTTCCAATTCATTTGTACATAGTCGTTTTTTGATTTTCTCCACCTTCTCATTCTACCGTTTTCTTTCTAACTTTAACATAACTCGTTTTCATTTTTATTTCTTTAAACAAAGAAGAACTTTCGTTTGTCTTCATAAAGATTTCAATAAAAAACCTTGAACGCTTCTATCGCAAACCCTCCTTGTGATCACGACCCGCATAGCCACTTGCTATCGCGGTTAGAATTGAGCACTTGCACATGTTTATTCTTAAATCTAAAATTCTTTATTTTGTGTGCAGGTAAAGCTTCAATCAAATTTTGGCGCCGTTACCTGGGAGGGTAACGGTTTTATTGAAATCTGATTTTTATTGAATTTTTAGAACTAAAACGAATTTTCTTCTCTGTTGCAGGTTATAGGGCAAGCAAAGCAGGAAAAAAGGATTGCAGAAACATATAAGTGAATCTTGGGCCTCTGTTCCAGAAAACAGAGACCAAGTACCCTCTGAATTGCCGCGTTTGCTCGGCTTTAGCCGCGTTTCCGCGGTAAGGAAGAGTTCACTACTAATTGATTTTTTTTGCAGGGCTGTTTGCTTTGCAAAATTCTAGTTTTCTGCAACTTTATTTCTTATATGCCATCACCAAAAGCCTGCTAATAAATCAACAGTAAAACATTTGTTGAAAAGGTTAAAAAATTGATTAGACGTTTGCATTTTTGGCACGTGTCTTTTCAATTCATTTACTTTACTGTTGAAGAGTGCTGGAGCAAGGTATGTTCGCATTGCATGTAGAATAGGACTCATCTCTTAGTTGATTTATATCGCTTTGAGTGAATCTTGTTTACATATCTTGTACACTTGCACAAACTGATCTTAAGGGCACCACCCCATAACAAGATAAGGTGGGGATTTAATCACCCTTCTTTGGCCCAAAAATCAAATTCCAAGCACTCACTAACCCGAGCCTAACTAAAAATGAGTAGACGTTGGCCCTAGGGACATCTCGGACTCAATTAGGAGATTATCCTAAGGGGAAAAGGTGTTGAAATTTGACTCCTGCCAAATCAGTGTCTAGGAAAGGGATTAAGTGCCGAAAGCCCGAAGGTTGTTGGTTATTTAATTAAGGAACGTCTTTGACAGAAAACCTCCCACCAATCTTGCCCTGACCTGGCTGATTAGCTTGTGGTCAAAGTCTGCATTATACCTCCCGTGGACAGTCTAACCAGTTAGGAGTCGTCTAGGTCATAGGTCTACCCTAACTTATTTTAGAATTTTTTCTTTTTTGTTTGTTTATTTGTTTGTTTTTTTTTTCATTTTGTTTGTATTCCATTGTGTGATATGGCTTATAATAACAATTTTTTCAATTTTAATAGTAATCCATATTACACACCGACTTCATTTTCGGATATTACCAACCCGACATATAATAACTTTAACCAACCTAGTGTGTCGGATTGGTCTTATCCGAATCAATATAACCCATGTCCCCAATCTTATAACCATAATTTCCATAATAATTTCAACTCTTCACAGAGTCAGTGGGGATTCACCTCCCCCGAGCCCAATTTTCAACCAACTTGTCCTCCTTCTCCACCTAGTCCACAATATTTTTAAGATTCATACTCAGTTCCATCAGTCCAAAATAGAAAACTATCAATTTGGAAAAGAGTATGTGTGAGTCCAAACAAAAATCTCAAAATATGATGGACTCACAATTTCACCACCAATTCCAAAACAACACTTCATCTTTTCAACAAGACGATGAACCCATTAACTATGAAAAGATGTTTGAAGCCATGACTCAGGCTCAAAACGCTCGTAATCGTGACATAGATATGATGGTCCAATCTTTACGTTCCCACCGTTTGACCAGTTCTGGTGTCACTAACCATTCTGTTAGAGCCAAAGAGTCATGTTATTTGGAAATCAAGGTTCCATTTCAGAACAATCATTTGAACTTGCCCAAACTCCAAATGATAATGATAGTTTGGCAAGTTATCCCTTGCCTGAAATCGAAGTTGAAAATGAATATGATCATGAACCTCAACTTAGTGATTCAATTTTACTTCCTGATTCAATAATGACTCCGGTATCTTCACCTGATTTCAATCTTTTTCCGAGTCAACATTGAATCCTGTACCAATTCATCATGAAATTGAATCACCCATTTTTGATGATCATATTGAACTTGACTAATTTTACACTTTTGAAAATCCTATTGACAAATTGGTAAGTTCTCATTTTTATGACATTGAACTCAATGAGAAATGTGACCTAGATTCTCAAATCTGTGATCCAGTTCAAATTCCCGAATCAATACTGACTCCTGTTTTGTTACCGGACTTGAGTAATATTGTAGAGTCAGTTTTGATTCCCACACCTATCATTCTTGAACTTGAATCACCAATATTAAGTCACATTCCATTGTTGGAAAATAAATGTGGACTTGAGTTTCAACTTCTTGACTTGGACCCAATTCCTAAACCTATTTCGACTCCTGAACCTTTACTTGACTTAAGTCACCTTCCTGAGTCGGTATTAGTTCCTGTACTTTCTGAGTCCAAGTCAATCATTCTATCTTTTCATACTCCATTCTGGGACAAGGCGGTTGACAAATTTGACTCCGAAATTAATTATGGAATTTGGAAATTAGATGAGGTCAAATATTTAATAAAAATCCTTTATGGATTCATCATTTTAATGGGTTATATTAGAGAAATTCTGGTGGGTTCCTCCGAACCAACGAAAAGTCGATTGGGCCGCATTTCGTGGACCAATCAGACCACCACCGGAACCACCACCTTAAGGTAACATTTTCCTTCCCTTTCTTCTTTTTCATGCATCTATGCATTAATTCATACATTGAGGACAATGCATGAGATAGGTGTGGGGGAGGGTTCTAACATAACTTAGGTTTTTCTTTTTAATAAAAATAAAAAGAAAAAGAAAAAAATAAAAATTAACATTTTCTTTACTTTTAAAAACTTTTTGAAAATAGAAACAATATTTTGACATATTTTTTGTAAGAAATTAAGTCAATTTTAAGGAATAGGAAAATCAAAATTAGGATTTCTTATACTTGGTCAAAATAAGATTATTTGTTTGATTTTTAGGGTTAGAGAAAAATTTGTCAAAGTAATTTAGTCTTGATCTTTACCTTGATGAAATATGCACACTTCATACACTTACACACTTAGGGTTCAAAACAAAGATTCTTATGCCTTATATATAAAAAAAAGAAAAAGAGAAAAAAAGAAAAATATGAACGAATCTAATTATTGATTAGCTAGGTACTTTGGCCTAAGCAAGCCTTAGTATTTATGCGAAAGATGATTAGATAAGTTTCAGAAAAATATATATAAAAATCCTCTGATTAAGCTAGGTATTTGTGCCTAATAAAGCATAAGTATTCACGCCTAAAAGAGGTTCATATAATAAAATCCTTAGTTTTGTGGCCTTATTTGCTCAAGTCCTTAAGTCCTTGGGGTGTTTTCTCACCCGGTGCCCTAAGACCGTTTGGTTTGGGAGTCACTGATTAAAGGCTCATTACATGGACAGATTAGAAAGCCTAATAGAACTAAGGAATAATACTACAAAAAAAAATAAATATATATATATATAAGGCATAAGAGTTAGAGTTAATGAACCCTTAGTCAAAATTTTCACAATCACAAGGTGCATATGACTCAGGGTAAAGTAATAGACTAGATGAGAAGTACAATTTGACTCCTTACTTTGATTGATAACAAATTTTTGAATAGAGACTAAGTTTAGGAATGAAAAATTCAGTCTTCCTATAACTTATAGATTGCTTAAATCTTACAATTATATTTCAAATATTTTTCTCTTTCAAAATGCTTTTCGAAAATACTAACTCTTTATTTCTCTTTCTTTATGGATTTTGTGGGTGCAATCCGCTGAAAACCCTCACGAGACAAAACTCGTCCTCTAGGGGAAACCTAGAGGTTTAACGGCTTGTTGCACATGCTCAGTGCAATCGCGTGACCTGCGAAAGTGGTCTAATAATCCTTAGTATAGTTTAATTGTTTTGCTCGAGGACGAGCAAAAGATAGGTATGGGGGTGTGATTGGTCGCTAATGTTGCACATTTAATATCACATTTCCATACTTATTATAGAATAAAATCTGCATTGTCCTAATTAAATGTTAATTTATTTGCAGGCCCATTCCTTAAGGAGAGTGAAGAGAAATGAGCCCAAAAGCCCACCAAATTCTGAATTAAATCAGAATTAATTCGAACTCAGTGAATCAGGACAAAATCAAGAGGTTGAAAACCGGTTGAGAAGAATCCTCTCAGAATCGATCGGTTGAAGCAAAGATCAACGGCTATTTCTTCAAAATCTCAGAGCTAAACTGCAAATCCAACCCAAGATAAAGACAGAACGAGATGCCGGGGAGACCCACCACAGGGTGTGGCCACCTGGCCACACCCTGGCCACAGAAACGCGGCCAAAGCCGCGTTTCCGCGGCTTGGTTAGCAAGTTAGGGGGAGCGTTTGCTCCCCCAATCTTCCCGGGATCCTGTAGGTTGGGTTTTTGCCTATAAAAAGGCAGTATTTGCACTGAAAAAGGGACGACCATGCAGAGATAGGATTTAGCCAAGTTTTCCATTTCTTAGTGTAGGTTTTTCTTTTTCTTTTTCATGTAATTTAGTTTTCATTTATGTAATTCAGAGGAGATCAGACTTTCATAGAAGAACAAGAATGAAGCTTGTGCTGAGAGTGACACGGTGTAAGGTTTCTTTCTTTTCTTTTATCGTTATGAAATCAAATCTGTATTCTCTCTTTGTATGTACTTCGTTTTAGTTTTCTTCTTCTTCTTCTTTTCTACTTCACTCTTTTTGGTACAATTGTCTTCCAAGTGAGTCTAAAAGCATCGGAAGATCCTTGCCTTTGCGAGTGCCACTGATAGCTCATGACGATGGATGTGAGTCTCTCTGTATCATTTCATGCTTGAGTTGTCTTGATGATGTAATGTGGAAGAGACCAATAATCAACTCTTATGGGCTATGCGCTGATTGCCTCCATTTCAAGGTAACATCTTCGCTAAAGACTCAAGGTAAGCTTTTGGTAAAAAGAAGGTAAGTAATTATTTTTCTTTCTTTCTTTTATTTCTGTAGATTAAATCACCAACACCACATCTTCCAAATCTTTCTTTTCCAATTCATTTGTACATAGTCGTTTTCTGATTTTCTCCACCTTCTCATTCTACCGTTTTCTTTCTAACTTTAACATAACTCGTTTTCATTTTCATTTCTTTAAACAAAGAAGAACTTTCATTTGTCTTCATAAAGATTTCAATAAAAAATCTTGAACGCTTCTATCGCAAAACCTCCTTGTGGATCACGACCCGCATAGCCACTTGCTATCGCGGTTAGAATTGAGCACTTGCACATTGATTGAGATTTAAGAATTTGTAAATAATAAGAATGAGTTGTAGAGTTCTTAGTCTCAATGCTATCCGCTGTAGCAAGGGCCAAAGCGGGTCGTGATCCTCAGGGAAGGATGCGATGCAAGCTTTTCGGCCGATTCCTCTGTATGCTTTGAATAAAACAGAGAAAGGATTAGAATTGAAGTGTATATGAATAAAGAAGTATGGTTTTACTGATCTACTACCACAACCCATCATGCAAGTCTTGGATGTTGAATTTCATCTTGAGATATATGTGATTCATCATAGGTTATTAAGAATGATTCAAGTAAGAAAAGACGATACAAGATTCTAACTAAGTTACATTATTAAAAACTAAACAATGTCTCATCCTAACATCTAAGTACAGCTTAAGAAAAGATTAATCTTAAATTTAGGCTGTCCTAGTTCTTAAGTACGAAGTCATGAGAAGTCTTTTAAATGTGCAACCTAGATTAAGAAATCTAATTATTAGTTTAATCTTCAAGAACAATAATCATTAAACTAGGGTTTCTAAAGAATGGTCATCAATCGATTCAAATCCTAACTTGCCTAGGGTTGCTTAAGTGATCAGTAAACCACACAAAGAATTAGTTAGACATCATTTTTTTTATAATTATTTTTTTTTTTTATTTTCTTTTTTTTAATTAGATGAAAAGAAGAAGAAAGAAAACAAGAGATCACAGATGAAAACCGAAGCAAATAAACACAGAGAAAAGAAATAAAAATTGACAAGAATTAAATATGCAACTGAAAGTGACCTTTATTCGAAAGTACGTCTCCAAATACAAGCTCCTTCTTCTCCACAAAGCCTTAAAAACGAAATTACAACGTGCAGAATTTTAAGAAAAAGCTAAAGAAAAACCCTAATCTTCTCTGGATGCCCTCTCTGCTGCGCCTGCAGGGGTATTTATAAGTGCAGAAGGCGATAGAGTCCCGGATAAACTCCTCCACGAAAACTGGTAGATGGATAAGGCAGGATTGCCGTGGAAACGCGGCTTGGGCCGCGTTTCCGCGGCAAAAGTCTGATCTTTGGCCGCGCGCTTTCGCGCGTGGCCTCCTCTGGTCCGTCCATCTGGGCATATGCTTCTGGATGCTGGATTCTGGCTCTTCATTTTGGATTTTCGAGATAACTTAGAAATCAAGTTACCCTAAATCCAAATCCCTTCAAAAATGAATCTCATCCTTGCACTCTTATTTATCCTCATCCACCAAGCATTTAGGGTAGAATAGAACTCTATCCTTTCCCTCTTTGTAGTATTTGCAATTTTTACACTTTGTATTTGCACTTTTGACTTCTTGTAATTGCACTTTTACACCTGGGCTTGGACTTGGCTTGGATACGGGCTTTTGGGCTTCATTAAACTTTAATTCTTTATTTAATTCAAAACTCAAGGCCTGCATACATTAAATAACAAAATATTAATAAATGTGCGTTATTATATGAATAAATGTGAAATGTGATAGTAAATATGATGACAATTATGCATTTTTCACTACCAATCACACATGTTTATTCTTAAATCTGAAATTCTTTATTTTGTGTGCAGGTAAAGCTTCAATCAGTGTTCTTCTATTCTTTTTTTCTTTTGTATTTTCATTTTGTTTTAGATCTTGTAGTAGGGCTGAGATGATTCAGAGAGAGATAGAGAGATATTGATGTAATAGATGGTGACAATCTATATAAAGGTGTCTCCTTTCTTCTCAATTATAATCTTCTCCATTTTCTACATGATGTTTAGCTAGTCTTTCTTCTCATGGCAATCTAATTACTAACCACTAACTACATAACTACTTACTTGATAATCCTCATGAATCTAATAGTCTCTACAAGGCCTTGCTCTTGTAAGAGCCATTGATGGCTCATGATGATGGAATCTAATATTTTAACATTCTAACATCTAACCACTAACTTACTAACTTGTAATGCTAACTTTATTTCTTGCTCACTTCTAATCGATTTTGATGATTTAATAGTAGCTTGCAATTTTATTGTGTGGTTTGGATGTGTTTGAATGTGGAAGAACTTCTTATGTGTCATGCTTTTTATCATCTCTTGAAGCCAAGGATTAGTGATGGCCAAGGATCCATGTGAGGCAACTATCACTAAGAGGTTAGTATGGTTAGTGAAGAAATTAGTAGTTAGTAGCTATGAGTTTTCTTTCATCGTTTTCATCTTTCTTTTTACTTTGTTTTAAAAATAATTTTCAAAATCTTTTTATCACTTTCTTATCGATGTTTTCACCAACTTCTTAGTTCACCTTTGTTCCATCTTCTTCATAACAAGTTTTATTTTCTTTTTCTATTTTGTTTTTAAGCCACTTTTAAATCACTCCACTTTCTATTTCATTTCCATCTTCTATTTTTACTTTATTTTCTACTACCTTGTTTTCTTCCACTGATTTACAACCACTTTTTATTTGTTTTCACATCGCCAATTTCATCGCCTTCTCCATCTATCACTTTCATATTTCTTTTTCTTTCTTTTCCTCATTCTTTAACAAAGAAGAATTGTTAACAACATACGTGAATAAGAACTGTTAATGCTTCTATCGCCTCTCGCCCCTGTGGATTTAACCCGTTGAGCCAATGCTACAACGGAAGTATTGAGGGAACATTAGCATTTTCAAGTACTTGGTTCCGCTCTGATCAAAATTTTGGCGCCGTTATCGGGGATGGAAATGGTTTAAACTCACGTTTTTGTTAACATTTTCTTCTCTGTTTTGGTGTGCAGGTCATCTTTACAAAAACTTAGCATTGCAGAAGTATAGTATTGCTTGCATTTTCCTACTCTAGAAAGCAGGGACCCTTTTTTTTTGCCGCGAAAAAGCCAAAAAGGCCGTGGAAATGCGGCATTGTTATGGCATCTGAGATTCATCTTTGCAGGGATTTTGCAAGTTACACATATTAATATATTCTGCTGCTATTTTTTATTTTGATTGCCTATACACTGCAATAATTAAAAACTAAATACGGTATTGGACGCTTTTAATACGGTTTAGACATTTGCATATAGGCATGTGTCAAATTTTATTCCAATATACTGTATTTTGTTCTATTATTGTGATCTGAATGAGATGTACATATGGCATTGCACATGCCATTGGATAAACACATGACGCTTTGTGTTATATTCTTGTCTATATTGCACACTTGCACGCATTGAAATTAAGGACAAAACCCAGAACAAGATAAGATGGGGAGTTCATCACCCTTCCTTAGCCCAAAAACCACCTCCCTACTCACACAACCCAAGCCTTAATAAAAATTGATAGACGTTGGCCTCTAGGGATATCTCGAACTCATTAAGAGATTGACCGAAGGTGGAACTTGTTTGAATCATACTCTTGTAAAATTGGTGTCTAAGGTTGGGGATTAAGAGGTTACGCCTCAAAGATACCGTGGTTTGGCGTAACTAAGGCCCGTTGCTTACACACGGATACCTCCTACCGTATTTGCCCCTACCTGGCCGAATAGCTCGTAGTCGGGTTCATACAATAACCTCCCCTGGGTAATTAACGAGTTAGGAGTCGTCTAGGTCTAGGTCAATCTTAGTATAGGCTTGGTTTTGATTTTTTTCTTTTCTTTTGTTTGTTGCTTGTTTTTTCTTTTTTTTTTGTGATTGTTTGTGAAATAAAATTCAACAATAACAATTTTTTCAATCCTAATATGAATCCATACTTCACACCTCTCTCATTTGACTCAGATAACTCTAACCCAGCTTTGTATAACATGAACCAATCAAATAAGCCGAATTGGATTTATTTGACTCAATATAACCCATATCCCTATTCTAATGACTATAATTTTCAAAATAATTTTCGCTTTTCACAGAATCAATGGGATTCACCTCCCCCAAGTCAAATTTCAACCACCTAGTTCACAATTTTCACAAATTCCACATTATTCATTCCTGATTTTGCTTCCTATACTACTTTCTCAGAACCACACATAGAAGAAAAATATGAGTTAGAAAAGAGTATAGAAGCCAACATGCAAGAGGCCGAACGATAATTTCAGAAAATGTTGGCCTCTTCAATTCCATAATATTATCAAGAGTCTTACTCAGTCCTATGATCGGGGGAAAACCGTGCATAAAATGTGTCATTTTAAAATCAAGAGTTAAAGTGTGTGTGCTTTGGCTTCCTCGATACTTTTGTTATAGCATAGAGGCTAAACTAGTCGAATCCACAGGGACAGGAAGCGATAGAAGCTTTACCGATATGTTCACGTGTGTATTAAGTGTTCTTCAATGTTTGAAAGAATTAAAAGAAAAGAAAACAAGGAATGAAAAGAGAAGAGTACGGTGAAACACGAAGAAGTGGGAAACACAGAAAAGATGGTTTTTATGATTTTGTTTGTACATCTAAAACAAAGTAAAACAGTGAGAAAACTCATAGCTACTAACTACTAATGACTCACTAATCATGCTAATCTCTTAGTGATAGTTGCCTCATATGTATCCTTGGCCATCACTAGTTCTTGGTTCAAGAGAGTTTTAAAACATGACCCATAAGATAACTTTCACATCTAAACTCAACAAAAGAAGTGCAAGCTACACTTAAATATCAAAACTAGACAAGAACAAGCATGGAATAAAGTAATGTTAGCTTATTAGAGAATAAGGATGTTAGAGTGTTAGAATCCATCATCATGAGCCATCAATGGCTCTTGCAAAAGTGATCGGGGGAAAACCGCGCACAAAAAGTGTATGTTTTGAAAACGATATTTAAAAGTGTGTACGTTTTGGCTTCCTCGATACTTCCGTTATAGCATAGAGGCTAAAACGAGACAAATCTACAAGGACGGGATGCGATAGAAGCTTACACGGTATGTTCACGTGTATGTTAATGATTCTTCAAAGTTTAAAGAATGAAAAGAAAGGAAAACAAAGAATGAAAGAGAGGTATGTTGAAATACGAAGAAGTGGGAAACATAGAAAAGAATATGTTTGTGATTTTTGTTGTATTTCTAAAACAAGTGAAAAAGAAAGAAAACTCACGGCTACTAACTACTAATGACTCCACCAACACGCTAACCTCTTAGTGATAGTTGCCTCACATGTATCATTGGCTATCACTAGTCCTTGTTCAAGAGCGATACAAAGTATGACCCATATGTAACTCATCACAACCCAACTCAACAAACAAGTGCAAGCTACACTTAAACCATCAAAACTAAAGTAAGCATGGAGTAAAGTAATGTTAAATTGTTAGTGGTTAGGAAGTTAGAGTTAGATCCATCATCATGAGCCATCAATGGCTCTTGCAAGAGCAAGGCCAAACCGAGGCTATTAGATTCATGTGGATTATCAAATAAGAAGTTAAATTAGTTGGTGGTTAGTAGTTAGTGCCATGAGAGAAAAGATTAGCTACACATGTAAAAGAAGTTAGAGAGAAGAAAACATAGAGAGGTAAAGAGAGCACCTTTCATAACTTGTCACCTCTATTACAAGCACTCTTGCATTCCACTCATGTATCACTCTTTCTCCTAATACAAGATCTAAAATAAAAAAAAAATACAAAGAGGAAGAGAAGGACTAACCTAACCTAAACTAAACTACAACATGGAATGAAAAACTACCCTAAACTCTGTATATCCAAACTCTGGAACCCAGGGGGGTTTTTATAGGCACCAAGGGAACAGAGGACCAGGAGACAAACCCTGCCCGAAGCAGCGCGCGCGGCGCGGCGCTTCGAGCCGCGCGCGGTCCTATCCGTGTACTGTCAGCTCCTGTACCCGGTTTTGTGTTTGCTGCCCCTGGTTTTGACGAATCAGCTCTTCTAGGTCAATGGCTATTCATGTAGGCTTTTAATCACCATTAAATGGTGATTTAGGGTCTTCTTCTTCATTTACACACCATGGACCTAGAATCAAGCAAGCAAGGTATTATTAGCAGAATTTATTATCAAATAGATGTGAAGATGCGGTATGAAATATGCAGTTTTAGAGACTAATCACACCCCCACACTTATCTTTTGCTCGTCCCGAGCAAAGCAAAAACTAAGAAAGTTATTACACCACTTTCGCAGGTGACGCGATTGCACTAAGCATGTGCAACAAGCCGTTTAAAACTCCAAGTTTCCTCTAGAGGAGGAGTTTTGTCTCCTGAGGGTTTTCAGCGGATTACACCCACAAAATCCATAAAGAAAGAAATCAAATGTTAGTATTTTTAAAACGCATTTTGAAATATTTTTGTGAAATATAAGTGATCCAAGGTCAGAGGTTAACCAGAAATTGTTCTTTCTTAAACTAAGTCAAAATGCAAAAAATCTTGTATAAAATTAAATGTAAGAATTTAAAATTGAATTGACTCTTTGATCTTTCATAAAACTCTTAGAAAAATATGCACTTTGTGAACAGTGAAGGTTTTTGGGATATCGACTCTAACTTTCATGCCATTTATTTATATTATTTATATATATATATTTTATTATTTTTTTCGTTTTCTTTCCTTAGTTTTCTTAGGCTTTCTTATTTACCCGGGTAGTGAGCCTTTAACCGTGACTCTCAAACTAGATGGTCTTAGGGTACCAGATGAGAAAACATCCCTCGGACTTAAGGACTCGAGTAAACAAGGCCACAAAACTAAAGGGGATTATTAATTTTTTTGTCCACCGTTTTAGGTGTGAATAATCATGCTTCCTGAGGCATAATTACCCAACTTCAATAGGTAATTTTTATTTATCATTTTTTTTGAATATATATTTTTTATGGCATTTTAAGTCTTTGTTTCAATCCCAAAAATTGTGTAAGTGTGGAGTGCATAATTCTAAGGCAAAAAATTCAAGATCAAATTATCTTTTCAATTTTACTTTCTTATCCTAAAATTTAAACAAGATCTATTATTTTGACTCGGTTAAAATTTTATAATTTCAGGTCTTCCTAATTCCTAAGATAATCTTAATTTCCTTAAAAATAAATCAAAAACTATTTCTCTTGTTTCAAAAAGTTTTGTAAAAGAAAAGAAAAGTTTTTATATAAAACTTTTTTGTTTAATTAAAAAGAAGTGTAAAAGAAAGAAAATATAAAACTAACTACGTTAGTAAACTCTCCCCACATTTATCTCATGCATGGTCCTCAATGCATCGTGAATGTGTATATACATGAAACAAATGGAGAGGGAAGGAAAATTACCTCATGGTGGTGGCTCCGGTGGTGGTCTGATTGGGCCAAGCGTTGCTACCCAATCAGGATAGCGTGGATCGTGCATGAACCCACCAGTGACCTCTCTAAGATGACCCAGCAAAAGAATGATGGACTGAATGGTCTTATTTAAAAAATTATTTCCATCTAATTTCCAATTTTCAAAATAATTACTGAGTCATTTGTGTCAACATTCTTGTCCAACAATGAAGTGTGATTTTTAAAATGATGGATTTGGATTCAAAGGGATCAGGAATAAAAACCGATACCGACTCGGGAAGTTGACTCAGATCAAGTCGAGAGTCAACAATGAGAGTTGAAATTGGTTCAAAAATAGGGTCCAAACCAAAGAATTGATGTTCACACACTTTCCCCAACAATGAAGTATGATCATTAGAGATTGGTGATTCTATTTCACGGTGTACTGGTACAGGATTCAATGTTGACTTCGGAATAGAGAAAAAATCTGGTAAAGATACGGAGTCATTATTGAATCAAAAAGTGAAATGGAATTAATATGAGGTTCAGGATCACATTCAAGATCAAGTTCAATTTCGAGAAAAGGATAACTTGCCAAAATGTCAAGGTGGTTTTCAAGATTTTGGGCAAGTTCAAATGGATGTAATGAAATTGAATCTTGATTTTTGTCCACAGAAGGAATATGAATGGGTGAAATGAGCGATTCAAGTTCATCAATGATGGGAATCAAAACTGGCTCAAGAACGTTACTAAGTTTAGGTAACACCACAGGAGTCGATATTGATTCAAGGATTAGACTCGAATCGCTAAATTGAAGCTCTGGTTCACATTCATCTTCAAGTTCAATTTCAGGAAATGTATAACTTGCCGAACAATCAGGAATTGGATGTTGGTCAAGTTCAGGTTGGTATGATGAAATTGAAGCTGGATTTCCAAAATGGCAAGATTCTTGAGTCATATGAATATCTGATGGACATGGAAACTTATTCATATTTTGAACTCGGTCTCTTGCACAAATTCCATAGTGTGTTCCCACAATGATTTTTCTTTGATTGGTTCTGGAAAAGAACTATATGAATGTTGGAAATCTTGTGGACATGATGAGGCCATATTATTTTCAAATTGTTTTTGGGCCTTTATCGCTTCTTCCAAAGTCCTTTGCAATGATGATTTTTCTTCAATAGGTGGCTCAGGAAAAGGAGGATATGAAGCAGAATTGGGGAATGAATATTGTGAAAATTGTGGACAATGTGATTGAAAATCTGACGGGGGAGGTGAATCCCCATTGACTTTGTGAAGAGTTGAAATTATTTTGAAAATTATAGTCATATGGTTGAGAATATGGGTCATATTGATTCGGATAATCCCAACTCGGCATATATGGTTGGTTCATGTTGTACATAGCCGGGTCAAAGTTATTCGAGTCAAATGAGGTCGGGGTGAAATATAGATTCATATTATGATTGAAAGAATTATTGTTGTTAAAATCCATTTCACAGTATACAAAAAAAAAAGAAAACAAACAAACAACAGACAAACAAACAAAGAAAAAAAGAAAAAGAAAACAAGCATATGCTAGGGTTAACTTAGATCTAGACGACTCCTAACTAGTTAGATTATCCACGGGGGGTATATTGTCGGAAGCTGACCACAAGTTAATCGGCCAGGTAGGGGCAAGATCAGTGGGAGGTATCCGTGCCGGAGCAACGGGCCTAATTATGCCAAACCACTGTTCTTCGAGGTTTCGCCTCTCAATCCCCAACCTTAGACACCGATTTGACAAGAGTCAACTTCTAACAACTTCCCCCTTAGGTCAATCTCTTAAATGAGTCCGAGATGTCCCTAGGGGCCAACGTCTAGCAAGTTTTATTTAGGCTTGGGTGTGTGAGTGGGGAGGTGATTTTTAGGCTAAGGGAGGGTAATAACTTCCCCACCTTATATTGTCTTGGGTTTGCCCTTAAGTTAAATTTGTGCAAGTGTGCAATATAGATAAGGATGAACATAAAAAAGCGAGTAAATCACTGAAATGTTTGTTCTAACTATATGCAATGCAATATGTACACCTCCTACAAGATCACAACAGCACAAGAATAAAATACAGTATATTGGAATGAAAATTGACACGTGCCTAGATGCAAATGTCTAAACCGTTTTAAAGCATCCAATTACCGTTTTTAATTCTTAATATTATTTACAGTGTACAGTTAATAAAAAAAATTAGCAGCAGAAAATAAGAATATATAAGAATTACCCGACCACACTTGAGCAAGTGTGGACTTCTGCAATGCTAAAACTTTAACCTGCACACCAAAAACAAAGAAGAAAGGTTAACAAGAACGTGAAATCAAACCGTTCCCATCCCCGGCAACGGCGCCAAAATTTAATCGGGGGAAAACCGCGCACAAAGAGTGTATGTTTTGAAAACGATATTTAAAGTGTGTGTGCTTTGGCTTCCTCGGTACTTCCGTTATAGCATAGAGGCTAAAACGAGTCGAATCCACAAGGACGGGAGGCGATAGAAGCTTACACGGTATGTTCACGTGTATGTTAACGATTCTTCAAAGTTTTAAAGAATGAAAAGAAAGGAAAACAAAGAATGAAAAGAGAGGTACGGTGAAATACGAAGAAGTGGGAAAATAGAAAAGCATATGTTTGTGATTTTTGTTGTATTTCTAAAACAAGTGAAAAAGAAAGAAACTCACGGCTACTAACTACTAATGACTCCACCAACACGCTAACCTCTTAGTGATAATTGCCTCACATGTATCATTGGCCATCACTAGTCCTTGGTTCAAGAGCGATTCAAAGTATGACCCATATGTAACTCATCACAACCCAACTCAACAAATAAGTGCAAGCTACACTTAAACCATCAAAACTAAAAGTAAACATGGAGTAAAGTAATGTTAGCTTGTTAGTGGTTAGGAAGTTAGAGTTAGATCCATCATCATGAGCCATCAATGGCTCTTACAAGAGCAAGGCCAAACCGAGGCTATTAGATTCATGTGGATTATGTAATATGAAGTTAAACTAGTTGGTGGTTAGTAGTTAGTGCCATGAGAGAAAAGATTAGCTACACATGTAAAAGAAGTTAGAGAGAAGAAAACATAGAGAGGTAAAGAGAGCACCTTTCATAGCTTGCCACCTTCTATTACAAGCACTCTTGCATTCAACTCATGTATCACTCTTTCTCCTAATACAAGATCTAAAATAAATGAAAAATACAAAGAGGAAGAAGAAGAACTAACCTAACCTAAACTAAACTACAACATGGAATGAAAAACTACCCTAAACTCTGTATATCCCAAACTCTGGAACCCCAGGGGGGTTTTATAGGCACCAAGGGACAGGGGGCCAGGGGACAAACCCTGGCCCGAAGCGGCGCGCGCGCCGCGGATGTATGGCCGCGGAAACGCGGCCTAGGCCGCGAATGGCCGCGCGCGGTCCTGTCCATGTACTGTTAGCTCATGTGCCCGGTTTTGTGTTTGCTGCCCCTGGTTTTGACGAATCAGCTCTTCTAGGTCAATGGCTATTCATGTAGGCTTTTAATCACTATTAAATGGTGTGATTTAGGGTCTTCTTCTTCATTTACACACCATGGACCTAGAATCAAGCAAGCAAGGTATTATTAGCAGAATTTATTATCAAATAGATGTGAAGATGCATTATGAAATATGCAGTTTTAGAGACTAATCAAAAAGCAAAGCCAAGTGGAAGCTATTAGATTCATGTGAATTATCAAGTAAGAAGTTAGCAAGTTAATGGTTAGTAGTTAGTTGCCATGAGAGAAAATTAGCTAAGCATGTAAAAGGAGTTAGAGAGAAAAAATAAGGAGAGATACAGAGAGAACCTTTCATAAATTGTCACCTTCCATTACAAGCACTCTTACTTTTCACTCATGTACTACTCTCTTTCCTATTACAAGATCTACAAGAAATGAAAAATATAAAGAGGAAGAAGAAGAACTAACCTAAACTACCCTGAGAAGAAGAAACTGTTAGCCCATAAGGTTACACTCTCCATTTGTTTAGAGTTTTGATGATAACAAACCAAATAGGAGCTATATGGTACTAATTAGTTTGTTGAGATAAGTTTCAGGTTTGTACCATATTTGGAGGCCATTGCTTAGCTATTGCAAGAAATTCTAGGTTCATGAAGCAAAGAAGGCTTTTTGCACATCAAGGAAGGAACATAGAAGAGAAGGCTCTAGCAAGGCATTGCATGGCTCAAGATTGCTCAAGATAATTTATTAGATTGTTTTTAGTTTAGAGTTTTTGTTAAAGAATAGTGAATAGGTTTGAAGCTCTAACACACACATTTTTGCGCACATCCTATTTCCAAGTTTATTTCATATAAATTATACAAAAATAGTTTGATACAAAATCCTCTGTTTATAAACATGTTTATGTTTTATACTTATTCCTATTTAAAACATCCTTTGATAAAAATGGTTATCTCCTTAAAATTCTTTCGAAAAATTGATTTTTGACCTGAACCGGTCGACCGCTCGGGTCGACCGTTCCTGTGACAGGCTTCACCGGTCGACCGCCCGGGTCGACCGAGGTTCTGGCAAATGCACGTATCAGTGTGCATGTCTCACGGTCGACCGTGACGGTCGACCGAGACGAGCCTGACTGTAAGTCTTTACTCTCTGTTTGTTTGGGTCGACCGGGCCGGTCGACCGTAGCCTGCAACGGTCATTTTCTTTGTACTAGCGGTCGACCGGGCCGGTCGACCGGACTAGCCGTTTGAACAGTAACGGCTAGTTTCTGAACAGGTTTAATTTTGTCCTTTTCTCACTTAAGTGTGTTTAAATGACATGTTTTGGTTTTAATACTCTCTGATTAGCCTTAAAATTGTTTTATCTTCTAACCCTAACCTCTCCTATAAATAGGGGTGTTTGGGGAGAGATTGGATTACCTAATTACTACAAGAAAAATTCAAAAGTTTAAGGCATTCAAAAGAGCTTGGTTTCTTGGTTTTTGTGCTGAAATTCTCTCTCATTTTCTGAAGTGTTTTCAAGAATTCTCTGATTTCATTTTTTTTCTCTTTGCACACAAGAGCTTCATTCCTACTCATTGTTCTCTAAGGACCTTTGTAAGGGAAGAGAATTTTGAAAGAGAAAGTTTGTGGTCTTTTGACTACCAAGAGAGAACTTGTACTTGAGATTGTGGAGTGGGGTACTCCGGTGTATTTGTGACATCTTTGTGATAGTGGAAGTGGTTGGAATCCTTCTGGGGAAGACGGGGAAGTAGAGCTGGGTGCTCGAACCTCGATAACAAATCTTGGTGTTTGCGTTGGTTTACTTTTTCTTGTTCTTGCTCTACTTTCATTGCTATTACTACTTGCTTTTGATTGTCATTGCTATATTCACTTGTTGCCATTCATCTTGTCAATCTTTGTCCCATACAACAAGGTTGCATTGCTCACCTCCAACTCATTTTACGAGGATCGGAGGAAGGAGTTCAGAACCCTTCACGAGGCATTCGGCTCTTAGTCTTGTTTTGGGCGATTGTTGCATCATATTTTTAAATTATACATTGATTAGCATTATCACCTATTCACCCCCCCTCTAGGTGATTTTCAATTGGTATCAGAGCTTGGACTCTAGGTTTGGCTTAACATTCATAGAGAGATCCTAAAATTTGCTAATCAACATTTTCATTCATTCATTCATCACTAGTAAACATGGCCGATAACATCAAAACCCCTCCTAAATTTGATGGACTTAATTTTCCTATTTGGAAGGTTAGGATGACTATATTCTTGCAATCTTTGGGTAGCTTAGTGGCTAAATCCTTGACCAAACCCTATGTAGCACCCGATAGTGATGAGAGCACATGGACCGACTTTACATTTAGAGAATATGAGGCTAACTCCAAGGCCCAAAACTCCCTATTAACGCCTTGAATGAGGATGACCTTACACGGGTAATTCATTGCCAATCCGCTTATGAGATTTGGCAACATCTATTGGTCACACACGAAGGGACTTCACAAGTCAAGAGAGCTAAAATAGATCTCTTGAGGTCTCAATATGAATCTTTTAAAATGCTTGATGATGAATCTATTGATTGTATGATTACTCGATTTACTAAAATCACCAATGCTCTTTCTTCTTTAGGTGATGACATCTCCAATGACCAAAGGTGCGAAAAGTGATTCAGGCTCTTCCTACATCATGGGAGATCAAAGCCACCACCTTAAAAGAATTGAACGACAAGGATGAGATGGACCTAATTAGTCTCATTGGGAACTTAAAGACCCATGAGATGGAAAAGAAAGCAAGAGAAGAGGCCGCTCCACTAAAGAAGAAGTCCATAGCCTTCAAGTCTTCATCCACTCTTGAGGACGATGAAGAAGATGAAGAAGAAGATGAGGAGCTCTCCCTCCTTGTGCGAAATGTGAAGAGGATGTACCGGAGGAACAAGCTCAACTTTCGAAGAAAATTCGAAGGCAAAGAGGAGAGAAGAATTATATGCTACAATTGCCGAAAGCCCGGACACATCATGGCGGATTGCCTGGAGTTCAAGAAGAAGATGACCTCCTCCTTCAAGCCAAAGAAACCGGAAAAAAAGAAAGCTTACAAGGCAACTTGGTATTCGGAAAGCGAGTCCGAGGAAGACGCGGATATAGCGAATATGTGTTTCATGGCAAACACACCAAAGGTAATCCCTCAACCTCTTGATGATGAAGATGATGAATTAAGTAAGGAAGTTCTTGTTCATGCTTTTGTTGAACTTTCCGAAACTTATGATAATAAGAAGATTGAATGTTTTAAATTGCAAAAAGAAGTTGCTTTTCTCAAAAATCAACTTGCTATGGTTTCTAAAGAAAAGGATGATATTTCTTCTAATCTTATTTCTATTCAAGATGAGTTTAATGCCTACAAGGTTTCTTGTAAGGGAAAATCTCCTATTATTGATGAAAAAGAAATTTCCTCTTTAAAAACTAAAATGGTTGATTTTGAAAAAGTTTTGAAAGATTGTGCTTTTAACACTAAGAAACTTGAAGAAAAATTTTCTAAAAAGCACACCCCTCATGCTAAAGATTCACATGTTAAGTCTACTCATGCTAACACTACACATAACACTTCTCATGCTAAATCTTTTCATGCTCACAATTCCCATGCTCACAAATCACACACTCACTATGCTTTTAAATATGGTAGAGTGTATAGATGCACATATTGTGGTAAGAATGGGCATTTAGCTAAATTTTGTTATGACCAAGTTAATAGATCAAATAATCTTGTTTGGGTTAATGAAACTAACCCTTTAGGACCCAAGAAAATGTGGGTACCAAAATCAAGTCCTAAATTATTTGATGTAGGTACACACCAAGTCTCCAAGACGTAGGGAGCGGTGGTACCTTGATAGTGGTTGTTCAAGACACATGACGTGGGACATCAATAACTTTACAACCCTATCAAGGTACGAGGAAGGTGGCTCCGTCACCTTCGGGGATGACTCCAAAGGCACTATCATCGGTATAGGTAACATTCAAATTGGTCATCTCCTACTATAGAAAATGTTGTACTTGTGTTGATGGTTTGAAACATAATTTGCTTAGCATTAGTCAATTTTGTGATCGTAGACTTAAAGTTATTTTTGATGATTCTTCTTGCAAGATTTTGATATTAAATCCAATGATTGTATTCTTACCGGTTTTCGTGATGATAATTTTATATCATTGACATGCTTAGGGTGGAATGTTCTACTAAATGCTTAAATGCTTTTGATGAAAATTCTTGGCTTGGCATAGAAGATTAGGACACGCATCTTTTGACCATCTTTCTAGGATTAATTCAAAGGAATTGGTGAAGGGTATTCCTTACTTGAAGTTTGAGAAAGACCGCATTTGTGGTGCGTGCCAACTTGGGAAACAACCAAGTCTTCCTTCAAACCAATCAAGGATATCATGTCAACTAGGCCTTTAGAATTAATTCATATGGATCTTTTTGAACCTACTAAAACTAAGAGCTTAAATGGTAGTAGATATGCATGTTTTGGTTGATGATTTTTCCCGTTTTCACTTGGGTTTTCTTCTTGGAACACAAAGATCAAACTTTTCTCATTTTAAGATTTTTCGAAAAAGAGTTGAAAAGAAAAAGGTTTTCCGATTTTGAAAATAAGAAGTGATAGAGGTGGTGAGTTTGTTAACCAACTCTTCATGACTTATTGTGATGGAAAGGGAATTAAGCATGAAATGTCTTGTCCTAGAACTCCACAACAAAATGGAGTTGTAGAAAGGAAAAATAGAACACTTCAAGAGATGGCTAGGACAATGATAAGTGAGTATGACCTCCCTCAATATCTATGGGCCGAGGCCGTAAACACCGCATGCTATATATCAAATCGTATTTATTTGTGTAAAAATTCTTCCAAAACATCTTTTGAAATGTATCATTCTAGAAAACCTAATGTTGCATATTTCAAAGTTTTTGGATGCAAGTGTTTTGTTTTGAACACTAAAGATAACTTAGGTAAATTTGATGCTAAGGCTTATGAAGCAATCTTTGTTGGATATTCTACAACTAGTAAAGCTTATAGAGTATTCAATAGATCTTCACGTACCATTGAAGAATCCATGCATGTTAAATTTGAAGAATCTAATGTGGTTGTTGAGAATGTTGTAGAGATTGACCCATTAGGTGAAGACATGGAGAGACTATCCTTGAAGGACTCACCCGCTCAAGAAGATAAGCAAGAATCAATTGGTGATGTTCAAGAGGATAAAGAGGAAAGCTCTCAACCGCTTCCTAAAGCTTGGAGATACGCTACAAATCATCCCAAGGAGCTCATCTTAGGTGATGCATCTAAAGGGGTAACAACTCGCTCCAAACTCCATGACCTATGTGATAATTTGCTTTCATTTCTCATTTTGACCCCAAAAGCATCCTCGAAGCCGAGGCGGACTCATATTGGTTGCTAGCCATGCAAGAAGAATTCAATCAATTTGAGCGCAACCAAGTTTGGCACCTTGTTCCTAGGCCCCACGATAGACCAATAATTGGTACTAAGTGGATCTTTAGAAACAAGATGGATGAGTCCGGAAATGTGATTAGGAATAAGGCTAGGTTAGTGGCCCAAGGTTACACTCAAGTTGAGGGAATTGACTTTGAGGAGACCTTTGCACCCGTAGCACGGCTTGAAGCCATACGGATGACACTAGCTTTTGCATCTTTCAAAAATTTTAAACTTTTTCAAATGGATGTGAAAAGTGCATTTTTGAATGGTTTTATAAATGAAGAAGTTTTTTGTTGCTCAACCTCCCGGTTTTGTTGATCATGTTCATCCCGACTTTGTTTTTAAACTTGATAAAGCTTTGTATGGATTGAAACAAGCTCCAAGAGCTTGGTATGAAAGGCTTTTCTAGTTTTCTCATTTCAAATGATTTTATTAAAGGCAAAGTAGATACAACACTATTCACTAAGCATGTTGATAATGACATTGCAAATTTATGTTGATGATATAATTTTGGTTCTACTAATGAGTTTTTATGCAAGGAATTTGAAAAAGTCATGCAATGTGAATTTGAAATGTCTTCAATGGGTGAGCTTAATTTCTTTCTTGGACTCCAAATCAAGCAATTACAAGATGGGAACTTCATATGTCAAGCCAAATACGCAAAGGAACTCGTAAAGAGGTTTGGACTTGAAGACTCAAAGGTTTGCAACACTCCCATGGCAACTACCACCAAGCTTGATAAGGATGACCAAGGTAAAAATGTTGATATTAAATTATATAGAAGCATGATAGGTAGTCTTTTGTATTTGACGACAAGTAGGCTGGATATCATATTTAGTGTGTGTCTTTGTGCTAGATTTCAATTGTGTCCCAAAGAGTCTCATCTTATTGCGGTAAAACGCATTATTCGTTATATTAAGGGAACGATTGGTATGGGTCTATGGTATCCGAAAACCGGAGATTTCTCAATGACGAGTTATTGGGATGCCGACTATGCGGGTTGTAGAGTAGATAGAAAGAGTACTAGTGGGACATGTCAATTTCTTGGTAATTGTCTTGTTTCATGGTCCTCTAGGAAACAAAATTCCGTAGCTCTCTCAACCGCCGAGGCGGAGTATGTTGCCGCGGGGGCTTGTTGTGCACAAGTCCTTTGGATGAAACATACTCTCCTTGATTATGATTTGCATTTTGACCATATAAAAATATTTTGTGATAATACTAGTACTATACATATGACAAAGAATGCAAATCAACATAGTAAGACCAAGCACATTGAGATTAGATATCACTTTCTTAGAGATCATTTTGAGAAAGGAGATATAGATATTGATTATGTTTCTACGGATTTGCAACTAGCCGATATTTTCACTAAACCACTTGATTTTGCTAGATTTTCTTTCATTTGTGGTGAACTTAATGTTTGTGTTATTGAATAAAAATGTTTTCATAACCCTTTTTGATGTATGAAAAAAAGGGGGAGAATGAGTTTTTATGATAGAAATATGAGTTCATATGGTTTTGGTTCCATATGAGTTTATGAGTTTATATATGTTTTAGTTTTTGATTGTATTTTCATGAATTCTTGTAATTTGAGTTTAAGTGTTTTGCAAGTGTTTATATTTTTCATGGTTTTGGTTTCATGATGTTTACTTGCAAATTACAAATTACATTGTTTTTCCTTGTTTAATATAGCATAATTTGAGGGGGAGCTTCTCCTCCCCTATATTTTTGTTTATAGCCTATTTGTTTTGTCATCATCAAAAGGGGGAGATTGTTAGCCCATAAGGTTACACTCTCCATTTGTTTAGAGTTTTGATGATAACAAACCAAATAGGAGCTATATGGTACTAATTAGTTTGTTGAGATAAGTTTCAGGTTTGTACCATATTTGGAGGCCATTGCTTAGCTATTGCAAGAAATTCTAGGTTCATGAAGCAAAGAAGGCTTTTTGCACATCAAGAAGAACATAGAAGAGAAGGCTCTAGCAAGGCATTGCATGGCTCAAGATTGCTCAAGATAATTTATTAGATTGTTTTTAGTTTAGAGTTTTTGTTAAAGAATAGTGAATAGGTTTGAAGCTCTAACACACACGTTTTTGCGCACATCCTATTTCAAGTTTATTTCATATAAATTATACAAAAATAGTTTGATACAAAATCCTCTGTTTATAAATCCATGTTTATGTTTTATACTTATTCCTATTTAAAACATCCTTTGATAAAAATGGTTATCTCCTTAAAATTCTTTCGAAAAATTGATTTTTGACCTGAACCGGTCGACCGCCCGGGTCGACCGTTCCTGTGACAGGCTTCACCGGTCGACCGCCCGGTCGACCGAGGTTCTGGCAAATGCACGTATCAGTGTGCATGTCTCACGGTCGACCGTGACGGTCGACCGAGACGAGCCTGACTGTAAGTCTTTACTCTCTGTTTGTTTGGGTCGACCGGGCCGGTCGACCGTAGCCTGCAACGGTCATTTTCTTTGTACTAGCGGTCGACCGGGCCGGTCGACCGGACTAGTCGTTTGAACAGTAACGACTAGTTTCTGAACAGGTTTAATTTTTGTCCTTTTCTCACTTAAGTGTGTTTAAATGACATGTTTTGGTTTTAATACTCTCTGATTAGCCTTAAAATTGTTTTATCTTCTAACCCTAACCCTTCCTATAAATAGGGGTGTTTGGGGAGAGATTGGATTACCTAATTACTACAAGAAAAATTCAAAAGTTTAAGGCATTCAAAAGAGCTTGGTTTCTTGGTTTTTGTGCTGAAATTCTCTCTAATTTTCTGAAGTGTTTTCAAGAATTCTCTGATTTCATTTTCTTTTCTCTTTGCACACAAGAGCTTCATTCCTACTCATTGTTCTCTAAGGACCTTTGTAAGGGAAGAGAATTTTGAAAGAGAAAGTGTGTCATTTGACTACCAAGAGAGAACTTGTACTTGAGATTGTGGAGTTGGGTACTCCGGTGTATTTGTGACATCTTTGTGATAGTGGAAGTGGTTGGAATCCTTCTGGGGAAGCGGGGGGAAGTAGAGCTGGGTGCTCGAACCTCGATAACAAATCTTGGTGTTTGCGTTTGGTTTACTTTTTCTTGTTCTTACTCTACTTTCATTGCTATTACTACTTGCTTTTGATTGTCATTGCTATATTCACTTGTTGCCATTCATCTTGTCAATCTTTGTCCCATACAACAAGGTTGCATTGCGCACCTCCAACTCATTTTACGAGGAATCAGGAGGAAGGAGTTCAGAACCCTTCACGGGGCATTCGGCTCTTAGTCTTGTTTTGGGCGATTGTTGCATCATATTTTTAAATTGTGCATTGATTAGCATTATCACCTATTCACCCCCCCTCTAGGTGATTTTCAGAAACTACTTTAAAACTACACTAAAACTCCTCAAAACTCCTCCTCCATGTGCTCTGAAGATCCCAGGATATTTATAGGCGAAAGGGGGTACCAGGGAAGCTGTACGAGCCGTGCGTCAAATCATGACGCGTGGCTCTATGCCGCATTTCAACGGCAGTCCTAGGGCGGCTGCCTGCTGCACGCCCCCCGCTTGTCCCCCTGTCGGCTGTACTTCCTAGAGCCGGATTTGGGCCCCCGGTTTTGACGAAATCACCTCCAGGTCAATAATGGCTATTTTTAGGCTTTTAATCACCAATTAAATGGGATTTCGGGCTTCTTCTTCATTTCAATGCCATGGACCTAGAAACATGCAAGAGAGGTATTATTAACAGGAATTAATATTAAATAAATGTGAAGATTTGTATGAAATATGCAATTTTAGAGACTAATCACACCCCACACTTACCTTTTGCCCATCCCTAGTAAAAAAGAAAAACTAACTAAGAAGATTATTACACCACTTTCGCAGGTGATGTTATTGCACTGAGCGTGTACAACAAGTCGTTAAACCTCTAGGTTCCCCTAGAGGAGGAGTTTTGTCTCTTATGGTTTCAGCAGATTCCACCCACAAAATCATTAAAGAAAGAAATCAAATGTTAGTATTTTGAAACTCATTTTTGAAATAGAGAAAAGTGTTAAAATATTTTTGCGAAAATTTAAGTGATCCAAGCTCATAGGTTAACCAGAAATTATTCTTCTTAAACTAAGTCGAGAGCAAAAACTTGTTATAAAATAAATGTAAGAATTTAAAATTGAATCGATTCTTTGATCTTTCATAAAACTCTTACAAAAATACATTTTGTGAACTGTGAAGATTTTGGGATATTGGCTTAAACTTTCATGCAATTGGTTTGTGTTTATTTTTTTTTTTTGTCTCTTAGTTTTCTTAGGCTTACTTATTTACCCAGGTAGAGAGCATTTAGCTGGTGACTCCCAAACCAGATAGTTTTAGGGCACCAGATGAGAAGACATCCCCGGACTTAAGGACTTGAGTAAACAAGGCCACAAAATTAAAGGGGATTATTTTCTTTTTGTCCACGTTTTACGCGTGAATAATCATGCTTCTTGAGGTATAACTACCCAACTTTAATAAGTGGTTTTTATTATCATCATTTTTTTATATTTTTATAGCATTTTTAGTCTTTGTTTCAATCTTAAAAAATTGTGTAAGTGTGAAGTGCATAAATCTAAGACAAAAA